>CM035431.1:40151983-40153553 GCA_020310875.1 Ceratopteris richardii
GGTCCACTAGTTCCACCCATACCGGGCACTTGTACAACAATTCTTCCTTCATAGCCTTAACTAGTTTCCAAGGGAAAACATGCACCATCAACTCACAAAGGAAAATAGTCTGTTGTTCCAGGAACTGCTTCTTGACATTATTATCATTGAACACCACCTCAAAGAGACCATGCCCCGAATAAAAGACCTTATCCACCACCTCTTTCTTCACACTCGCATTAATGGCCCGAGCCACATCCATTGCCAGAGAAATCTGGGTGGTAAAAAAGAGCAACAAACCCCTCTCATGAAACATAACTGTCGAGTCCCAAATCAAAGAGGGGTCCACCTCCACTTTAAGATAACCTTGCACACTTTCATCTAATGTGAGTGCATCTTCCATCATATGTCTAAGCTTATCCACATCTACCCCGTTTGGCAAAGGGGTTTGTGGAACCACATCTGCATCCTGTGAGGCACCTGAGACTGGCACAGTGGCCTCAGTAGTCAAACACCTTGCCATTACACACTTACTATGAAATTCACCTACAATTCCTATTGACTCCACTGCTAGAAAAGCCTTTTGCAGAGAGGACTATACACTGTTCCAGCTCAAGCTTAAAATCAAAGCTGAATTGAATCTCTGAACCTCAGCAAAGGTACGAGCAGCTCAGCGAAATTCGAGCAACAACAAACGGGAACTCGACTGTTGTGTTGTAGGCCTCCAACACCTGTACTTACTGCCTCGATCTGTGTTGTGAACTTTTGAACCCTAAACAACTGTTGTAATTCGTAATTACTGATATCGCAAACCCTAAACACCTGGCCAACTTCAAAACATGAGAGAGATACTGATCAGAACTGTTGCACACTCTAAAGAACCCTCCGAACTGAGCCAAACCTTAATTTTGTGACGAACCCAGAGAAACGAAGCCTATGTACATGCGGGTTTCAGCGCAGCAGATGCAGTCACCAGCCATCCACTATCATATGTATATGTATATGTATATGTATATATATATATATATATATATATATATATATATATATATATGTGTGTGTGTGTGTGTGTGTATACATATATATATACACACACACATATACATATGCATATACATGTATACACTAAATTCAACTCCACTTTTATGCTTTTTGCTTCGGGGGATGGTGTTTTGGACTCGATTAGAATGACATGTGTCTTCTTGCTGTTATGGGACATGTGGATGCTTAGAAATGCAAAGGTTTTTTACAACAAAAATTCAGGTCCTTGCTTTTCTTGGAATTTATGTAAGGCCAAGATTAAACTCTAGATCGATGTTATGCCTTCCCACGACATACACACATTTAATTCCTTCCTAGATGCAATTTGATTTTCACCGCTAGATTCTTCGTCTTCAGCTTTGATATGTAGTGTTTGATGTGGAAACTTTGGTTTCGTTAGTTTGTGGTTTGCAAGAGTATAGTGTTCCTTTGGGGAATAGGGAGAATACTCTCCCTCCTCACGTCCTTGTACATTATTCTTTTTATCAATGAAATAAAGTGAGTATTCCCACAAAAAACATCTCTACACACACACACACACACACACACA
>CM035431.1:40163553-40168553 GCA_020310875.1 Ceratopteris richardii
ATATATATATATATATATATATATATATATATATATATATACATATACATATACATATACATATACATATACATATACATATACATATACATATACATATACATATACATATACATATACATATACATATACATATACATATACATATACATATACATATACATATACATATACATATACATATACATATACATATACATATACATATACATATACATATACATATACATATACATATACATATACATTATACATATACATATATATATATATATATATATATATATATACATATACATATACATATATATATATATATATATATATATATATATATATATATATATATATATATATATATATATCTATATATATATATATATATATACATACATATATATATATGTATATATATATATGTGTGTGTGTGTGTTTTTTTTTGTTTTTTTTTTTTTTTGGTGAAAAGATTACTTTTGTATTAATAGAAAGTACTTTACAAGGAGCAAGGGGAGGCAATTCCTTCCCCTTTTTGCCTAGTTCCTACTAGCATAGTAAAGAAACATTATCCCTTAACAACATCAAATCTTGTCCAAAAAGGAAGCGATTGCCAATCTATGTTTTTCTTTCATGACATCCATATCCAACCTCAATCTCTCTTTGCACCATGTCCAAGAGAAGTGCGGCACGGAACCCTTGTTCCTAAACAACATTTTATTCCTCAGTTTCCAAATATTGCAAAGTAGGAGGAAAACACATCTCTTTCTGACCAGTCAGAAGCTTTATTGCTTGAATCAAACAATAGAAAAGTGCTGCAGAATTTGGACGGCCTGCTATCCCATATGGGAAAGAGGAAGAGAGTATTCCAACGTACACTCTGTATACCATGTTTGGAAAGAAATGCCCCAAGCGTGAAATGCCCCACCGCGATCCTCCACATAAAAACTTTCATCTTGAAAGTAAGAGATGAGTCCCAAATAGTTGAAAATCTTGCATACCACCACGCTTGCGTTTTGTCCATTTTCCATCTGAGATTGCATTGGGAAGTAATGTCCATGGGATCAACAAGAGAGAAATAATATGTTCTAGCTGCACCATTCCACCATCGTGTATGCTTAGCAAAAAGCGAGTCACACCAGGGGTGAGATGCATCTATCGATAGAGGAATTTGAAATTGTTGCAAAAAAGAACTAACTGAATCCACTTAGATCTATAGGACGGTCCCACTACATACATCCTGCGAACGGATGGGAAAGATAAAAATTCCCACTTGGAATTGTAGCACTTTGCAATACTATCAATTCCTTTATTATTGAAATATCACGCTTCCGCACCTAGAGAAAAGGCCAGGGGCGGGTTCATTAAGAAAGACCAATATGGAGATAGTGAGGCGAAAGAGTTTCCTTAGTAGCGTTGTCGCCCATTCCATTTAAGGAGAGAAGCAGTGTGCTTAAAACTTCTAACTAGCATAGAAAGTGTAGGAGATGAAGTTTGTATCGAGGCATGAGAGAAGAACTTATTCCATGCATTCAATTTCGAGCTTCCCTTATAGTACACTTTTGCATTATCCATGATCTTCCAGAAGATGTCTGTCCAAAGAGGTTTGAAAAAAGAAGTGATACGCATGATGAAAGCTTCCCGTCTAGCCATCATATGGGAGTGAAGATGCAAAATACCCAGACCTCCCTTGCTTTTAGGTTGACAAATAAAGTCCCATGATGAGGAGACCAGAGCACGGTTGTGTGCTTTATTCCATAGGAAATTTTTTATTAAACAGTGAGAGGCATAGAAATGGGATTTCTTCCAATCTAACAACAATATGTAATACATGATATAGGTCTACAAAAAAGATTGTACTATCCTTATCCTGATATGGAGTGGCCATTGTGCAGCGTGCCACAAATTCAATTTACTCTTGCCTCTGCATAACACCCATTGTATTTGATCCTTGATCGAAACATTAATACCCAGCGGATATCCCAGATGTCGGAAAATAGTGCCCTAATCGATTTTACGTCCCTGCCGAGAAGGAAAATGGAAGTGCCCCGCAGAGATATTAATGAGGGCCGATTTCCCCATATTAATATTTAATGTAGATGCCTCCGAGAAAGGAGTCAACGAAGCAAGTATATGTTGAATATTTTCCTCACATGCCTTTGCAAAGAGAAAAGTATCATCTGCAAACTCGACTGCAATGTGGTGAATTCCATGCAGAGAAATGCCATGAATACATCTTGATTCATCTTAGCTTGCAAGAGATAAAACATCTTTATGGAGGCCATTGCATAAAAAAGAGGACTCAGAGGACAGCCTTGGTGCACTGACCGCTGGACCCGGAAAGGTGTAGAAAGCCTTCCATTAATTTCTACTAGGGAAGTACTATCTTGAGATAGCAAATAAATAAGACGATAGAATTTACGCCCGAACCCGAGTTTCTTGAGCATCGCGGCAATGAAATCCCACCACACACAATCGAACTCCTTCTCAAAATCAATTTGCATACCACCACCTCTTGACCAGAAGTCGAAGCATGTTCCATCAAAATTTGAGTGATAAGGATGTTATCATAAATCGATCTCTTGTGAATAAAACCAATCTGGGAAGAGTGCACTAATTTATGGATGAGCGGCTTCAGCCTAAGAGCGAAAATTTTAGCAAATATTTTGTAGATAATATTCATCATTGAAATAGGTCTCCAATCTCCGATCCATTTAGGGATCTCCACCTTAGGAATAAGTTTAATTTTCCCTTGCTTGAACGAATAAGGCATCCTTTGATCCCTCCATATTTCATTACATACATCAAGAAGTAGTGACTTAAGAGAGGACCAAAAGGCAAGAACAAACTCTTTAGTAAGGCCATTCAAACCAGGCGCCTTTCCATTCTTAAGAGAACAAAGAGCCAAGAAGATTTCTCCTTCTGTTATGGAAGCTTCACAAGGAGAAGCCATATGTGAATCCAAGCAGTGAGGAGTATAAGCAAGGACTTCATGAAGCGCCGTCAACCAAGAGTCATCGGTAGAATAGGAGGAAGCAAATAGATTTTTGTAATGGTTAGAACAAGCCTCAGCTATGGAATTCCATCACGCAACTCTTTGCCCTCAAACTCGAGTAATGAAATAGTATTTGTAGCATGCTTAGCACGTAAGAAGTCAAAGAAACATTTTGAGGTACCATGAAGATCATTCACATCCATGCATCTAGCTCGAACTTTAGCAAAATGAATGGCGTTATTTTCCACAAAATGCAAGCATCTGTAAGCATCACACAAGCATGCGTATTCCCTGTTAGAGAGTAGGTGACCCATATCCACCCTCTTGGTTAAAGAAAGAATGACATGTTCCGCTTCGACTTTAGCTGCTTTCAACACATTGGAAAAATATTTCCCACAATCCCGAATTACATCTTGCATACCTCCCACTAGGGCTTCCCATTTCAAAGAAGCAGAAAGCTTTAAAGCAAGCACTTGCTGAATAAGCTCGTCAACCTTTGCTTTAAACACCGGCGTTTGAATCCATGCATGGTTAAGCCTCAATGGAATCGTGTGAAGCCTTCTAGGAATATTGGCTATCCAGTTTGAATAAAAAAGGAACAACAAAAGAGGATTGTAATATGAAAGCGGCATTGTGGCATCGATCCACATTTTGGAAACCGAAGAGAGGGTAGAAGTGTGAGAGTAGTAGCACCTGTCCAGCCTACTCATAGCCTTCCTATGTGACCTGGAATGGAAAGTATAACGACCAATATGACCACCGATATATTCCCATAAATCTTTACAATTCAAGGAGTCCAAAATTTCATTCCAGAGCCACTTTTCCTGAGATGAAATCAAGGAGGGGGCAGTTGTACAATCTGTATCAACTTCGACTATATTGAAATCACCACACATTACAATACGAGCCTTATTCCACAGTTGAAGCTGCTGACAAGAACGAATAGCTTGTAGAATATTTTCCCAAGTTTTAGCTCTTTCCATCGGAGAATTCGGAGCATACACATTCATGCAGATATAGGATACTTCACGTAAAAGAAGATGAATGATCAAAAATCTTCCTTGAGGATCATCAAATAGCACTTGATAAGGGATATCCTTTGTAATAATGAGAAGACACCATGAATAACCATTCTTAAGACCATTATAACATAACTGAAAATCCCTAGTGTGTAAAAGCATTCCCGCATGATCATGTTTTTTATGTTCTTGAATCGCCACCAGATCCAACGGATGCCTGATAATCCATCTCAAGAGCCTAGTCCATTTCCCATATTGTCCTAATCCTTGAATATTCCAAGTGGCTAACTTCATGTTGCTGACGGAGCAGTATGAGAAGAATCCAAATGGGCCAATGCTGGAGCAAAGTCCTCAAGTACAATATCCATATTCTCATAATATTCTGCCATATGGTCATTAGAAGTTGGTATAAAATTAGCCTCGTCAGTAGACGAAGCTGAATAACCAGACTGAAATTTGTTACGCTTTCCCCGAAGTAAAGCATTTTTATAGGTGACAGGAGTAAATCCATCATTGTCAACCACTCTCTTTCCTGCTTCCTCTCCATTTCTCCTAGGAGGATCCTTTGCCGCTCGCTCCTCCTCTCTTCTCTTATATATGTTTAGCTTAGTTTGATTAATCGGGGTTGTAGGATGGAGAGGTTTTTCCATTGCAATTTCTTTTCCTTTACTGCCTATACCTTGATGAGGTGAAGGCCTAAGAGCATCATTGTTGTGAGAATTCAGGGTAGAAGGCAAATTCCTTGGTCTTCCAAAAACTTGTTCCTCCGGCACCAGAACTTTACTGCGAGGACATGCAGGAATCAGGTTCACTCCTTCACTTTTTAAAGTTGGGCAATTTTTCGAGTAATGCCCCAAGTTGCCGCAATGAAAGAAAGATAGAGTCATGTTTCCCCATTTAAGATAAATAACAATCCTCCCCACATTCGGTACATTTATGCCAAGAGTCTTTGGAAAAGGTATGGAGGTATTCCACATAACATAGATTCTGTT
>CM035431.1:40171053-40221053 GCA_020310875.1 Ceratopteris richardii
ATACATCATGTAGGCTGTATACATGTCATCAAACATGTATCATGTACTGTGTACATTGAAACATATGCAAGGAGCACTAAGCAACTTCCAACATATAGTATATTTTATTTGAGGCTCAAGCATGATGCATTTGCCATGGTCCATGGCTCATTATGCATGCATGATGCATCATGACTCATGAGTGATTCTTGCATGCATCATTGCATGATGCATGAATTCAGAATGCATGATGCATCTTGCATCTATCCTTCTCAAATTTGAATTGTAATTTATATTATATATGATGCATATCACATGATACATCATACATCCATCATTCTAATTTCTAACTATTTGGATCTAATTTTTAGTTTTTGACTCTTTTGTAGGTGCCACGTAAAGGAGGAGGAGAGTGGGACTTTGTTGAGAAATTGAGGGCCTTGCCGAAAGGGAATTGGAATGTGAAATGCAAATTTTGTCCACATTCTTGGGATGGCAGTGCAAATAGAGTAAGAGCACATATCCTTGGTTTAAGAGGATCTGGTGTAGGGAAATGTGAACATGCACCTCAGCATGTAAGAGATGCATGTAAAAAGTTGCATGCAAAGGGCTCGTCACAAAGTGGGAGTTGCATGGATATGCCATCACAATCCTCACATGTATGTGAAAATGTGGAAAATAAAGGAGTATCATTTGGTGATGAAATTCTACTTGATGATTCATCAAGTGGGCAGGTATACAAGAGACGAAAAGCTGGAAAGGGAGCATTGGATAAAGCTTGGGATATGCAGGCCAGAAAAGTGGCTGATAAAGCTGTCCGACGCTTCTTTTCTGCAGAAGATATTCCCTTTTGGAAAGTTAGAAGTCCCTATTTCATCCAAATGCTTCATGCAGTTGGAAGAGTAGGACAAAGTTATAAGCCTCCCTCATATCAACAATTGAGGGCAAAAGAGCTAAATGCGGAAGTGAGATGCATAGAGGATGACTTGTTGGAAATACGTGAGAAATGGAAATTATTTGGATGCAGCATTTTATGTGATGATTGGTCTGATACTAGAAATCGGCCAATCATCAACATTATGGTCAGTTGCATTTTTGGCATTATGTTTTTGAAATCTGTGGATACCTCATGTGAGGTTAAATCAAGTGAATACATATTTGAAATCTTGAAGGATGTCATGATGAATGTGGGGCCAGAGAATGTAGTCCAGATATGCATGGACAATGCATCTAATTGTGTAAGAGCTGGCTATTTAGTTGAGCAACAATGGCCACATATCTTTTATACACGATGCACGTGCCATTGCTTGGATTTATTGTTTGAAGATATTGGCCGTTTGGAATGGGTGAAGCCTATTTTGGATAATGCTGTGAAAGTTGTGGTATTTGTCACGATGAAGCCTAGTGTGCTTGCTTTATTCAGAAAACATAGCACCAAAGATTTGGTAAAGCCAGCACAAACTAGATTTGCATACATGTTTATCAAAGATCGGTTAGCCAAGAATACACAAGGAAAAAATTTTCTAGAACCAAAAAGGTGGAAGATGTATCTTCTATTATCCTTAGTGCAGAAAAGCAAGGGATATTGTTAAAATATGTGCTCCTATTTTGAAGTTTTGCACTTGCCTGATAGAGAAGGGGCCACTATGGGTCTCATTTATGAACTTACAGATAGAATGATTGAAAGTATTTATTCTATAGAGAGCATTGATTCAGAAAGACTTGAAGAAGTTAAAAATTTATGTGTTGAAAGGTGGAATATATTACATTCACCTCTTCATGGAGCAGCATATATGTATCACCGTATTTGGAAGAGTAAATCTCCACAATTGGATTCAGAGGTGCATTCGGGTTGGATTGGTCTCATTGAAAGATACACATGTGGTGATATTAAAAAGTGTAGTAAAGACTCCCTGTGATAGCCTCCTTTTTTGTCCTGTACTACCACGTTTTTCGAGATCGCTTGCTGTCCCGAACTCAGATGCACGAAGAACCTTATCGAATATCCGCCCAGCCGCGTGGAGGCTTCTCTTTATTACTCTCTCTCTCTCTTCTACTTACCCAATATGGGTCATAGTCAAAGCTCCTCATATGAGTGCCACTTGGCACTCATATGAGTATTATACTCTATATGAATAAGAGGAGGGTCTCACCTCTACTTCTTATTTGTATGATACTCCATATGACATTTCCTTCCCCTTAATTCCATTTTTGTCCTCAAAAATGGTACTGGAAGGTCTGATAGAGAGAGAGAAATATTTGAACCACCACTCCCACTATATCCCCATGTATAGAAATACATGGTCCTATCTCCGTGTTGTTTCCCCATATCCTTCCCCTTAAGAAGACTCTTGGGAAGGTAATCTAAAGTCAGGAAACCGTCTCTGAAGGGTGCTAACGCGCTCCCATTTGGCACTATCTTCTGAACTATCTCTCCACTTTACTAGACACTCTTTATACAGGTGACTTCTCGTCCGTTTCTCTCGAGTGCGTAGTATGCTCTCAGGCTCATGTGGAATTGATTGAACAGAAATAGGCTCTACTACCTCACTATCTGGAATGAGGTTGTCAGATTCACGCAGCCTTTTCTTAAGCCGGCTAACATGAAAAACTGGATGGATTTGACTATTCTCTGGAAGTTGGAGCTTGTAAGCCATCTTTCCTATTCTCTTAAGTATTTGGAATGGTCCACAATACCTAGGAGATAGTTTTGGACAGGGTCCCGTCTTCATGGTTTCAGACCTAGATGGAACTCTAAGATAGACCTTCTCTCCTACCTCAAAGTTGATCTCTCTCCTTTGAGGGTCAGCATAGGCTCTAGCTCTATCCTGAGCTCTCCTAATGCTGTCTTTAGCAAGTCTAAGCATATTGTTCATCTCTTCCAAGAAGTCCTTTGAAGCTTGAACTTTTTCATTCTGCAAGCCTACTCCATAAGGAGCTCTTGGCTGAAACCCATACATAAGCATAAATGGACTATGCCCAGTGGAAGAGTGCTTGGCACTATTATATGCAAACTCTACTATAGGTAAGTACTCTTCCCAATTAGTTTGCCTTTCATTCACATATGCTCGAAGCATATCTTCTAGGATTTGGTTAACCCTCTCTGTTTGCCCATCGGACTGTGGATGCTCGGGCGTACTCATGCTAAGTCTCGTATCCAACCTTTTGAAGACCCCTCTCCAAAAGTGGCTAGTAAACTTCCTATCCCGATCAGAAACTATGTCTAAAGGAAGACCATATAACTGGTATAGGTTCTCCACAAAAAGCATAGCCAACTCTGGTGTCTTCACTGTAGTACGTGTCGGAATAAACCTAGCCATTTTGGTTAACCTATCCACAATTACCCAGACTGAGTCGTTCCCTCTCTGTGTCTTAGGTAATCAAGTCCATGGAGATACTCTCCCACTTCCCATAAGGAATATCCAATGGGTGAAGTAGTCCTCCAATCCTCAACCTTTCAGCTTTGTTGACCTGGCATTTGCTGCACTTAAGCACATACTCTAGGACGTCCTTATGAAGTCCAGGCCAATAAAACTTCCTCTTAACAAGATCATAAGTCTTGTTAACTCCTGGGTGTCCCGCACTAGGTGTGTCATGACACTCATACAAAATATGCCGTCTCATCTCAATATCTCTAGGGACACACACCTTACCTTTATATAACAGATATCCATCATGGACACTGTAATTCTTCCACTTGAATCCTTTTTGAGTACCCGTCGATACTCCATCCTCATTGGAAACTCGTATATCACAATCCCCATTCTCTATGGCTTCACAAATCTCGGAATATGCAGGATCAAGCCTACATTTTCCTCTAATGGACTCAAGTAGCTCACTAGTGATCTGAGTAAAACTCAGTCCATTGAGCATAGGCATGCGGCTAAGTGAATCAGCCACCACATTAAACTTTCCCTTCCTATACCTAAGCTCATAATCAAACTCCTGAAGGTTCTCTGCCCATCGGGCCTTACGACCTTTAAGGTCTGTTTGATTAGAGAGCCACTTAATGCTCTCTTGATCAAACACTATCGTGACTTTGGCACCATATAAATAATGACGCCACTTCTTCAAAGCATGGACTATTGCATACAACTCCTTCTCATAGACGGAGTAATTCTTCTGAGCTGGTTCTAGTTTCTTGCTCTCAAAAGCTATTGGTCGACCATCCTGTACTAAAACCGCTCCTATAGCAAAGTCACTCGCGTCAATCTCAACCACAAAAGGTTTGTTGGGATCTTCTATGTGTAAAAGTGGAGCTGTAGCAATTGCTACTTTCAACTTTTCCATACTTTACTTCTTTTCATCTCCCCAATGAAAGGCTTTCCCTTTCCCTTTAAGCTGTTCCGTCATCGGGACAGCAATCTTGGCATAGTTTTTAATGAATCTTCGATAGAAGCCTGATAAACTTAGGAAGATCTGGAGCTCTTCCTGGTTCCTTGGATATGGCCATTCCATAATAGCCCTTATTTTTTCAGGATCCATCTGGATTCCATGCTGGGAGACTATATGCCCAAGGTATCTAACCTCTGTCTTGAAAAATTCACACTTTTGGCTCCTTAGCAAAGAGTGAATTTTCTCTTAGCACTTGAAATACCTTCCTCAAGCGTTCCAAGTGCTCCTTTTCTGATGCACTATAGATCAGAATATCATCCAAAAAGTCTACCACAAAGTGTCCTAGATAAGGCCGTAAAACACTATTCATGAGCTTCATGAAAGTGGCCGGAGCATTGGTGAGACCAAAAGGCATCACCAAAAACTCATAGTGCCCATATCTAGTTCTAAATGCAGTCTTAGGGATATCCTCTGCCCTAATCTTGATCTGATGATATCCTGATCTAAGGTCAAGCTTGGTAAAATACCTAGCTTGATGTAACTGATCAAATAGGTCTTCCAATCTAGGCATTGGGAACCTATTTTTGATAGTTACCTTATTAAGTGCTCTATAATCTATACATAGTGTCATAGAGCCATCTTTCGTTTTAACTAGGAGCATTGGCGATGCCCATGGTGAGTTACTAGGTTTGATGAAGCCCTTATCTAAATAATCCTGCAATTGCTTCTCAACCTCCTCATGCTGAGAAACACTAAGCCTATAAGGTGGTCTGCAAATAGGGTTAGTGTTAGCAACAATCTCTATGGCATGGTCAATGTCCCCTCTCTCAGGTGGTAGCCCTCTAGGTAAGTCAGTGGGAAAAACATCTCTGTACTCAAACATAAGATCCTTAAAACTTTTAACCACACACTCTTGCAAAAAAGAATAGTAAAAAGTCCTGTTCATATTTACATTCCTAGCATGAAAATATACATCATATGAGGTGTCTGTACAATGCTCCATATCATGACTATACAATAAAAACATGTCTTGTACATGCTGAGAATAAGAGAGACTATACAATTCTAGTGATGAAATGAGAGGTGCACTAGGTACATCTCTCTCTCCCTGAATACAAACTTTACTTCCATTCTTTTCAAATTTGAGTGTGTTGTTTTGGTAGCTGCGTATAAGTGTATCTCCCAATCCCCATAGCCACTCTCTTCCTAAGACGAGATCTGTCCTCTCCATGTTCATAATTTGGAAGTCCATATGATCTGTATAGTCCTGCATCTTGACTTCCAAATTGGATACCATAGTATCCCATATTCTTTTATCTTGCCCTTGCATCATAGATACAATGTATTTATGTGCACTAGGCTACTGGGGAATCTTTAATTTCTTGACCAAAGCATAGTTTATAAAATTATGAGTAGCAGAGTCATCTATCATGATCCGCACCCTGGTCCCGTATACACTACCATGTAGTTTAACTAGGTCATGTGGTCCAAATTGCGGTGACCACAATGACTGAGTCAAACAACAGGTGTGCTCTATATCCTCGTGCATCACCTCCACTCCCTTGCAGCTAGAGCTTCCATGAATAGGAAGGGTCTGCACTAGGTGGACCTCCTTTTTGCCCTTTTCAGGGGCCGTACTAGACTCTGGTCCCTTCTTCTTTTCTTCCCCCTTCTTGAGTGGACAGTTCCATTGTGAATGGCTAGGAGATAGGCACTTAAAACAAAGGTTCTCTCTTTTGGCCCTCTCAAACTGATCTGTAGATAATCTAGGCCCTTGTGATCTTTGTTTTTTAATAAAAACTTTGTTTTTCCCAAAAGGCAACTTCTTTTTAAACTTAGTCATACTAAGAGGTTTGAGGGGCTGATCCATCTCCATAGGAGTATACTGAGGATGGTTATGGTCCTCATAGATATGTGCATATTTGATCGCCTCCTCAAACGTCTTAGGCCCATTCCTTTTGACTTCCCTCTTTATGGTTTTATCCAAGCCCCTAACAAACCCTCTAGTCTTCTGGAAATCATCTAAGCTCTTAAGTTTCAAAATGATCTCTCTATAGTGGGATAGGTAGACTGAAAGAGGCCTACCTCTCTGAGTAATCCTATCCCACTCATCCCAATTCCTCTCCTCCTCATTCTCAGGAAGAAACTCTTTTAGGAAAAGAGTCTAAAACTGAGTCCAGTCAGTAGGGATAGAGTTCGCCTCCTTAAGACTCATCCACCACTTGTAAGCACACGGGCAGAGGGAGAGACTCGCCTCTAGCACACGGTACTCTGGTGGGGTGCCTTTCAATTGATGCAAATCATGCCACTTTTGTAAAAAAGTGTAGATTGCATCCTTATTCCTACCTCGGTCATCCCCCGTAAAGGTAGGTGGCTTCAAGTCTTTCAGGAGGGGAGCTTCCCTAGAGCTCTCTCCTTTGTGTTTACTAGGAAGAGAAGTATCTTTCCTAGTAATCTCTAGAGGAATAGGAGGAGTCTCTTTTTCCTTTCTGGCTAGAAAAGAGGTGACATTAGTCTCAAGTGAGATCATTTGAGACTTAAGCTGTTGTATTAGAGATGTGATGCTACCAAGATCTTTCTCTAATTTAAGGGTTTGTTCTTTCAAATCTATGAATTGATCACGAGTGACAAATTCATCTAAAAGTTCCTCATAAGTGTACTCTTCTTGTGAAGGCTCTTTCTCTTCTAAGTTCTCTTCTACTTCTTTCCCTAACTCTACTTCTTCCATTCTAGAATCAAGATCCTCTAGTTGCTCTTTAGATGGAGAAGTGGTTTCAACTACTTGTTTGCCTTTAGTTTTCATGTTTAAGTTCCCTTCCCCTGTTTGCTAACTAGAGTGTATGAAAATGAATGGAAGTAAAGTTCAAATATGCAAGAAGAAGAGAAATATATCACAAGAGCACTTCCCTGTTACAAAGTAGATCTGCGGAAGCGAAATCCAAGTGGTCCTTGAAGCTTTAGGTCGCTGATTTTGAATTCTCGCCAGGCCCAAACAAAAATTGAAAATGTCCGGTTGGTCCGGGGAGGTTCTAAACACCATAAACCATCCAAAACAACACCAAAACCAAGTGGAAATAGCCCCAACCGAGCAAACTGAGTAAAATTGAGCAACTTCAGAGATTCGACAATCCTCGCAAGTCCAAAAAATTGCAGCCAAGCACCTGTACTTCAAGAATTTGAGACTATCCCAAGTGAAAAAAGTGGATTTGGAGTCCGGATGACGAAAAACTAGGCCCGAGAGTGGCCGCCTAGTTCCTGCTGAAGCGTTGCAGAGAGATTTTGGAGGGGCAAATCTCGTCCAAATCCAACAATGATGGTTTTTAACGAAGCTTAAGAGTGTAGCTTCGAAACGTGACCAAGGTTTTTGAAATCCGATATCGTATGGGAAAGTTATGGTGCGGAGAAGCCGGGTTTGTCACAAGTAGGAAGTGAAAAACTCATCTTCATGGATGGATGACTTTGAAGAGTTCAAAACTGAGAAAATGAAGCTATTTTGAATCAACCCAAAAGTCATATCCCATCTCCACAGCCCATATTACATAAATGCATCATAATTTTCCCAAAAACTTGGCTCATAGCATCACTTTTCCACTCCAAAATTCCAAAAAAATTTCGAAATGTTACCTCCCTGCTCAATTCGAACTCACTGTCAAGAGGAAAAAACACTGAGACTGTCGAAGGAGGAGAGTTTTATCCCACATGAGCAGCTAATGGCGCCGAAAAAGGAGTATATATAGGATGCTCTCATTGTATAGCCTTCACCAAAGAGGGAGGAAGGAGGGAGGGTATCCACTCCTGGCTGTAGCCTCTGGCTCCTTACGCGCGCGCCGCTGGTTGTTGACCACCTTTATGGGTTGATTATTTGACGCCTTGAAGCACGTGCTCACCTTCTCCGATACCACTATAGTAAAGACTCCCTGTGATAGCCTTCATTTTTGTCCTGTACTACCATGTTTTTCGAGATCGCTTGCTGTCCCGAACTCAGACTCACGGAGAACCTTATCGAATATCCGCCCAGCCGCGTGGAGGCTTCTCTTTATTACTCTCTCTCTCTCTCTTCTACTTACCCAATATGGGTCATAGTCAAAGCTCCTCATATGAGTGCCACTTGGCACTCATATGAGTATCATACTCTATATGAATAAGAGGAGGGTCTCACCTCTACTTCTTATTTGTATGATACTCCATATGACAAAAAGCAAGGAGTCTTAATCAATGAAATGGACATGTATAAGTCTATGGAAGGTTTATTTGCACGGCCTATTGCAAAAGATGAAAGTAGAATGCATAATGCTGTGAAATGGTGGGAAACATTTGGGGCAAGTGTGCCCAATTTGCACAAATTGGCTCTTCGTGTGTTTTCTCAAGGGTCTGTGCTTCCCCTTGTGAAAGGAATTGGAGTACCTTTTCTTTGATACATACAAAGAGAAGAAATAAATTACAGCCAAGAAATGTTGAAAAGTTGGTTTATATTCATACGAATTTACGTCTTGTATGCAAAATCAAACAAGTAGAATTTCAAAAAATGGAAGTGACATTAGAAATGATAGAGAAAGAAGAGGATGATCGTAGACTTCTTTCATTGCAAGAAGAACATGATGGTGAGATCCTTTCTTCATCTTCTTACACCATTGTGGAGAGCCATGCACATCAGGATATTATTGGTCAGGAGGATATTGCTATTGATGATGGTGATGGTGATGGTGATGGTGATGGTGATGGTGATGGTGATGGTGATGGTGATGGTGATGGTGATGGTGATGGTGGTGATGATGATGATGATGATGAGGAGGAGGAGGATGATGGTGAGGATCATTGATGACTGATGCATGATGCTTCACTATAGTCTCTGTTATGATTTATGACTTTCCTATGACATTATGCATATCATATATGCGATGATGTACTCAGTGCACTGTACACTGTACATCATTTTTGCATGGTTTTGGTATTTGCTATTATATTCATCATATATAGCATGATTTTGGTATTTCTCAATATATCCCTTTTTTATTATTGTTTTTTTTTTATAATTTTTTTGTCAAAAAGTTTGGCGGCGTCAGATAACGTCAGAAACGTTTTTCCTTACCCGTCAGACGTCGGGTAAACGTCAGAAATCAAAAATCAGAAATCGGTCAGAAACAACTATGTATATATGTATGTATGTATGTATGTATGTATGTATGTATGTATGTATGTATGTATGTATGTATGTATGTATGTATGTATGTATGTATGTATGTATGTATGTATGTGTATGATGGGATGGCGAATGTCTGCGTCTGTTCGAGCTGTTGTGTCCCTGCGAATGTCTTCGTCTGTACATAGGTGTGTGTTCAAGCTCTTCTAGGGTTTCGTGTTGCTCTCAGCCTGCTGCGCAGGTATTAGGGGTCCCGTCGGTCGCTGCCTGCTCCCTCAGTTGGCATTTTTTTAGAGTTTAGGTTTGAAAGTTTTGCACTTTCAGGAGATAAAGAATTTTCGTCAGTTGCGGCAGGGTTTCTCTTTTTTCGTCACCTGGGTTTCCTATTACATCATCAACAGGCTTCAAAGGCATCAAGGTTTTATATACAGAAGAGTATTTAAGATTTTAGCAGGTGTAGCAGTGAGAAATCTGAGTATGGTTTCCCCCTCATCTGCTGATGGAACCATTCCGGTATCTAATGCTTCAGAGGAAGCATATGTTGTTCCTCAAACCCCATTACAGAATGAGATCAATGTGAGTAAATTAAAGGTTATGATGGAAGATGCATTAACAATGGATGATAATGTGCGGGGAGATGTAAAAGTGGATATAGATCCTTCCTTAATTTGGGAGTCAACTCTCATGTTTCATGAAAGGGGTTTGCTCCTTTTTTTTACCACGCAAATACCGCTAGCAGTTGAAGTGGCACATGCTATTAATGCAAGTGTGGACAAGCAAGTGATGGACAAAGTCTTTTACTCTGGCCATGGCCTTTTTGAAGTAATCTTTAATGACAACAGTCTCAAATTACGGTCATTGGAACAGCAGACTATCTTTCTATGTGGCTTAATGGCCCATGTTTTCCCTTGGAAACCGGTAAAGGCTATGAAGGAGGAACTTCTCCACAAGTGTCCTGTTTGGGTAGAACTGATAGATCTCCCATCGTTTCTATGGAACAGCATTGGGCATGTGGCTAAAGTTCTGGGTAAATTATTGTATACTCCATCTATTTCTGCGCCCAATAAAAATAGGATCTGCGTTCTGTGGAATACGTCGAGGCCATTTCCAAAAACTCTTGGTATTAATGTTCCCAATGTAGGAGAGATTGTTATATATCTAAAGTGGGGGAATATGGCTGGATCTTGTTTCCATTGCGGTAATCTAAGACACTACTCAAAAAATTGTCCTACTTTGAAATCGGAAGGAGTAAATTTAATTCCCTCCTGTCCTGGTAGCAAAATCCTAGTTCCTGAAGAGCAAGTATTTGGAAGACAAAGGGCTATTCCTACTATTCCTCATACTCGAAATATGGCTGCTCCTAGACCTCCAACAGTTCAAATTGTCAATAACAAGGACAAAGAAATAGCGTCAGAGAAGCATGTACAACCGGCACCGCCTATTACCCTGGCCAAACTTAATGTATATAAGAGGAGAGAAGGAGAAGGCACGAGTAATGATGTTTCTAGAGGAGGTGGTGAGGAAGTTGGTAAGAGAATCGTTGACAAAGATGGTTTTACTTCGGTTAGTTACAAAAAACCCTTGCTTCGGGGTAAGCGAAGTAAATTTCAATCCGGCTATTCTGTTTTGCCTACTGATGAAGCTAATTTTGCACCTCATTCGGATGATTGTATGGAGAAATACTATGAAAATATGGATATTGTGCTTCAAGATTTAGCCCCGGCATTGGCTCACATAGATTCCTCCCATACTACTTCGTTAATCTCATGAACTTAGCATCATGGAATATTCAAGGTCTGGGGCAATATGGAAAATGGACAAGGCTCTGGCGATGGATTATTATACATCAGTTAGATTTGGTAGCCATTCAAGAGCATAATAAACATGATCATGCAGGGATGCTTTTGGATACAAAGGATTTCCAATTGCGTTATAATGGTATCAAACCTTTTCATTATTATAAAAGATCTTCCCTTTCAGGTACTGTTTGATGATCCTGAAGGTAGATTCCTTATTATTTACCTCATGCTAAAGGAAATACCCTATGTGTGTATTAATGTTTATGCCCCAAACTCTGTGATGGAAAGGGTGAAGACTTGGAAGAACTTGCTTCACGCTATACATTTATGTCAACGGCTTCAAGCGTGGAGAAATGCTCGTATGATAATATGTGGCAACTTTAATATGGTAGATAGAGATACAGATTGTAGAACTGCTTCCTCCCTTATTGCTTCGCAAGAGAGGGCTATCTGGAGTGAAATTTTGGAAGATCTTGGTTGTAAAGATTTATGGGGATACATTGGGGGACACACTCTTCGATATACATTTCACTCCAGATCGCACAGAAAAGCTATGAGTAGATTGGACAGATGCTATTATTCGCATGTTTCCACCCTAAATGCTACATCCAAAATGTGGATTGATGCTACGATGCTTCTCTCAAACCATAATCCTATTATTATGTCTCTTCATGAAGCAAATTGGAACTCGAGCACTCCGGATAGGTTTTGTAAAATTCCTTTGAGGCTAAATCACTCTTGGCTGCAAACATCTATTTTCAAAACTAATGTTCAAAAGCTACTTCAGCAAGTGTTGGATTTAAACATCTCCGCTTGTATGAAGTGGGAATTTTTTGTTACTCGTATGCAAGATGTAATTAGGGAATGTGAAAAGTACTTTGCCAATTTATTCAGATCAGCTAGAATTGGGGTTGAACACTTCATCACCCTCATGACTGAAAAGGTGGATTCTGGGTAGTTGCTATCTGACAGCGAATACAATCGACTATGTAATGCATATAGGTGTTTGCAATTGATTGAAAGCAAGGCTATTGAGTCATTGAAAGTTCGAGCCAGATGTGCGGAAGTGAATGATCTTCATGCTAATTCTCGTTGTTTCTTTGACTTCTTGCGTGTCAAGCGTGCTAAAAGTGCTATCTCCTTACTCGAGATTGATGATCAAATTATTCAGGACGGTAATTCTATTGCTGATGCATGCACACACTACTTTGAGAAACTCTTTGCAGCATCACATACAATGGATCAAGCTTGGTTCTCTTCTCTTCAGACCTCCTTAGAGTTCACTCCAAGGGTTCTTGATCCCAGGATGGCGGATGCGTGTGAAAAGCATATAACTGAGGAGGAAGTTCTTATTGTTGTTCTCTCCCTAAAGAATGGTAAAGCGCTTGGGATGGATGGCCTCACCAAGGAATTTATGCTATCATTTTGGCCTTCTCTTAGAATGCTGATTCTTGATGTATGTAATGAAATTTGGATAGACCAGAAGATGCCTTATTCATTCAAGCTAGGGAAAATCAGGCTTATTCCCAAATTGGATATACCTAAGAAGATGGGTGACTGGCGACCCATTACGATGATGAGCATCATTTATAAAATATTTGCTAAAATTTTTGCTCTTAGACTCAAATCATGTATTAACAGTGTGGTTCATCCCTCTGAGATTGGGTTCATTCATAAGAGATCGATCTATGATAATATTTTCCTTACCCAATTGCTCATAGAGCATGCTAGCACTTCTGATCAGGAAATGGTAGGTTTGCAAATTGACTTTGAGAAAGCTTTTGACCGCATACGATGGGATTTCATTGCAGTGGTTCTCAAGAAACTTGGCTTTGGGATCAAGATTTGCCGCTTGATTTATATATTGGCTCAAGACAGTGCTTCTCATGTGGAAATTAATGGAAGACTTTCTGCACCCTTTCCCATTGAACGTTCCGTGCGTCAGGGATGTCCACTAAGTCCTCTCTTCTATGCGTTAGCATCTACACCAATGTTCTATTTGTTGGAGGCCAAAATGAACTCTAGTTACATTCATGGCATTTGGGACTCAGAAGATTGCAGTTGGGTTTGCTCATGACACCTTCATTTTCGCAAAAGCAGAAGAGGCCAACATTCAAAATATACTTACTTCTTTAGTTCCTTTTTCAGAAGCGTCTGCATTGCACATCAATATGAGAAAATCGACACTTATTAACATTTCGGCATGTCACTTTGAATCTCTGCCTTGGTTGGGACCTCAAATAGACAAAGGTGCAGTTTTTCGACATTTGGGGTATCCAATGGGAGTGAATATTTCCACCAAAGATAAGTTAGATTGGGTATTTTGTAAAATCAAGGGCAAACTGGAATTATGGCATTCCTCTCACTGGCCGTTACATGCAAGGGTACGAATAGTGCAAGTCTTTTTGCAGCCATATGTTATGTATTATTTATTACTTTTAGATTGGAAGAAATGTCATATTCGTATCTTTGATGGCTTAATAAAGAGTTTCTTGTGGAAGAAGAAACATACTCGTGCATTGGTGACTTCTGCATGGGACTATGTATGTCAACCTAAGTGTAAAGGTGGCCTTGGTATATTGCATCTTCATTCCCATGTAATGGCGAGGCGGTCAGCATTTATCATGCGTATCACTTCCTCTTATAAGCCTCTCTGGACGGATATTTTTTTGGAAGTTTTTGGAAAATGCGGTGGTGTACTATAAGGGAAAATGGAAATTGGATGCTTGGAATAAATTCTTCTCTCATGCTCCTGAATCGTCCTCTAGCCCAAGGTCAAGTGTATTCAGCACTGTTGATTTTATTGTTATTTGTACCTAGTTGCCTTGTGATAAAGTCATGTTGATAACTAGACACAACTGATTCAAGGGGCTTCAGAATCCACACTCTCAAGGAAGAAGGGATAGACAAATTTCTGCAAATCTACATGTGGAATTTTCCATATTTTTGAGGCACCTTTCATGAATGGAGAGAACCTCAGCATTTGGAATACATAACTGCTTTGATTCTATCTCTGTATAAACTCACAGATTTTAATGATTAATTGGTTTTCAAAGTCGTCCTCTTCTTTGCTGGCATCCTTGTACTATGGACCACACAATGCATGACACACATAATATTCTTTTGGCCCAGTCCTACCAATCATATACCATTCATTTAATGGAACATAAGGTATCTGTACTGATTTGATATAAACGAATGCTAAAATTTGATGGACAGCTGGCCAAGTTGTAATAAACTGAGAGAACACAACAGGTGCTCCACTGAAAACCTTTGTATACATCAGACGGATTCTAAGAATGCACACAATTCACACGCTTGGGTCCAAGATTAATATCCATTTCATTTAGCCCTTATTTTCAAGATCGAATTCATATTTCCTTGCAGTCCCAAAATGCCAAACATACATGATAACTATGCAAAAAGATGCTAAAACCAGCAGGACCCAATCACCAACCTTGAAGCATTCCACCTCAATATCAACTCGGTCACTTCCCAAGAAATTTCTATTATGAGAAGCTACCGGCCCCACATTGTAATAAACATCCTTTAGCTTCCAGAGCAAGCTGGTCTACATCTGCAGAATTTCCACTTGACCTCCAGACTACTACATTTGTGTATAATCAGATCATGCTACCATACATCAGCGCTAGAATATGCTATTCCCGAGTCAATACTTCTGCATAGCTCCTTCCCATCAAAGAAATCTTGTAAGATCTGCTGCACCTCCTCGCACGACCTTGTTCTCGAGCCGGTTACCTTGCTGAAGCTTCCATTACCATGGGATGCCCAGCTGCGGGGAGTCTCTTGCGCCTCATCACCATAGGTCCTTGATCTTCTGCTACTACCTCCTGTATTGATCACATTGTTCCATCCTGGATGTCCCAATGAGAGGGACGGCTGCATTACTTGGGTAGTCCATGCACCTCGAAGACCGTTCTGACTTGCGTTGCACGACTCACCACCATGCCTTCCATCTCCACCAGGATGGCTTTGATGAAAAGTCTGATTAGAATTGACATTATGTTCCATGCTTCCATTCTGCAGCTCCATTTGCATCCTCTGCTCCATAGTTATGGTGGATGATGAATCCATAGAAAACATGTCAAATGAACTACCAGGAGAGAGTTCGGTTGGTGGAGATGACAGTGCGCTGAGTTGCTTCCCCAACGCAAGAATGGTCCTCTGACAGCTTCTCTTTTGCCGCTGCAAGCTCGCGTTCCTTGCTTAAATGCGCATCTTCATCATCAGGTACCTTCGAGCCATTACATTCATCCTCGTAAACTGATTGTCTTTGCAGCTGTTGTTCAAGCTCCTCAAATTTAGCCTTCACTGCCTTATGCCCCCTCTTCTCCTCTGCTAATTCGTATGTCAGACCTGTAACACTATCCTTCAACTTAGATATTTCCCTTTGGGCTTCTTCAAACTTTTGTTCTAGTTCTACTGTGGCAGCCTCAACTGCAAAGACAGCTTTCTCCAAATTTTCCATGTCGAGCAACTTACTCTCAAGCAGACTAGCTAGCTCTTTGTTCTCTCTCAGTTGAGAACTCGTTTCTCGTAACTCCTTTGAAACAGAAACAAACCTCTCATCCAATTCAGCCTTAGAATCAATCACCTCTTAGAGCCGTTCTTGAGCTATAACAAGCTCATTTAAAAATCCCCCAGTTGATACGTCATTTGGTCTACAACTGCTCATAGTCTTCACAAACAGCAATAGCTCTTCCAAATCTGCAGGCTCTGAGTCACATGCTTTACATAACAAAATTCCATACTGTGTCAAGAACTCCAATATAGTCGATCTTCCCTCTAAAAAGCTATCCTCGGATGTCAATAGATTTTGTTTCTGCACAGCCCATGCTGCTGAACTGAAGTCATCTGCAACCGATACTTCCTCTCCCTTCTCTGAGGACATGTCCGAGTCCATCTGGATTTTGATTCCTGCTTTTTCCTTGTTTTGAAGAAGTATTGTCTCCAAAAGCATAACTAATTTATATAGAATTGTTCGCAAACTCGAAACAACTTTGGAAGGAGTCAATGACACACCTTGTAAATTTGATAGATTGCTCTTTGACTGGTGCTCGCTGCTTAATCCTTGTATAGCCTTCTCAAGCTCTGTATACTTTTCATACATCATGTTAAGGGACCTAATAAGATTCTCATCCATTCCCTTGACTGCACTTTCATTCTGTGAAGTCTCTGCTTTGCACTGCTCCAACTTCACTGATTTTAACTGCTTTACAATGGAGCTAAATTTGCAATCAAGGTCTTTGCACAAGAGGTGAAGCTCCTGCAGCTTGAAAGCAGACATATTCATTTCTGTAGCTGTCTTGGAAGAATCATCGTGCGAATTCTCTGCACAGCTATTTGCACCAGTTGCTTCAATAGCTAATGGAGCAGAACTGACTTCCTGAGATTTTTCTGATGCCTCTTTATCCGCATGTTTTAATGTTGTTTTCCCTTTTTGGAAAATTGCAAGCTCACTGATCAAAGCAGTTGCCCAGGACTCTGCACAGCTAGCTTCCTCCACATCGCCTGAATTAGCATCATCAGATACAGACATGAAACTTGATTCAGTAATTGCATTGGATTCACAACCATTAGCTCTAACCTCCTTCTGAGTGTCTCCCAGTGACTCGACATGACTTTCAACAGTCAAAATGTTGTTGGCGGTCCTAGCGCACAGCAGCCTTGAGGCATGAAGTTCCTCATTTCTTCTGGAGAGAGCCTCTTTGAGCACCTTGGTCTCTTCTTCCATTGAGGACATGCGTTCCTTGAGCAATTCAACCTCAGAATTGCTAATTGTCATGTCATTCTTGAGAAACGATGGATAAGACATGGAACCATTGTTGAGAGATTTCACTGGCCTTCTCTTTGTGTCAGGGGTTAAACCCTCTCTACTTGATGGTCCTTCAACTTCTCGTCGCATCTGAGCTATGGCAGCAGGTCCAGGAAGCTTTTTCCTGACCAGGTTTCTCAGCCTTTGGCAATCTGCTTCTAGTTTTGCCACCTTCTTCACGTTCTCCAAATGTTGTTTGTGAGCAGCGTCTGCCGCCTTCTTGTTACATTCTACTTCTTCATTTCTTATCTCCAACTCCTTACTGAGTACGTGAAGTTCATACTTCAACGCAACTATCTCCTTCTCCATCGAGCCAAGTTCCACTTGTAACACTTTCACCCGTGATTCAGCCTTCTCCTTCAGTTCATTTGCTTCAAGAATCTTCTTCGCTCTCTCCTGCAATGACTTCGCCATGGCAGTATTTTGTGCTTCAGACTCCAGCAACCTCCTTTCCAGTTCCACCTGCTTCGCATCAACCTCCCCTTTGATCTTTTCCCATTCTTTGGTCTTACTCAATATAGTTTCTTCAATCTTCTTTTCATGTTCTTCTTTTACTTGCCTGACCTGCTTCATGCACTCCTTCAGAGCCCCATCAAGGTGGGCGACACGGTCCTCCAATATGACCTTCTGCTTGGTTGCTGCCTCTAGCTCGTGTTTGTAAGACAAAGTCTCCTTCTGTGCTTTCTCCAATTCTGCTACGACATCCTCCAAATGCAAATGATGCACGTAGATAGTGCACAAGTTTTTGCCTGCGGAAATACCAGACATTGATGCCGATTGTCCCAACTAAAATGCCCACACATATTCTGCAACCAAATATGAGGACAGCAGCAGCAGTTGTTCCACTGCAGTAGTAGTCTACGGTAGAATGCATGCCTCCCTAGCTTTGTTCTCATCTCCTTTCCCACGCTGAGCCATGGAGAGAGGGACGGTAGATGGGGGTGGAACTCCCCAGAATCCCCCGCCAAGAGACCTCCTGCCCTTGTGCATTCCTTTTAGCACAAAGTATCCACCCCCCCGATGCAATCTGCCATCCAATCCAACACATGCCGGCCAGAGAGGGGAGTGGGATACTGCCACTATTAATGATTTTTTTCTTTTTTCTCTTTCCCCTTTTTTTTTTCCTTTTTTTTGGCTCTCTCTCTCTCTCTTAGTAAGCTGGGTAAGGTTCTTTATGGGCTTCATCAAAGAACAAGAACAACATCTACAAACCACAAATACATGAAGCTTGAGGTTCTTTGAGACTTCAAGAGTACAATGATAAGAGACTTAATACAAAAAAATGCTACATAATCTTCTTTCTGCGTGAAATATATGAGGGTAACAGCTCCATTGCAGACTTCCTCACGTACATTAGATTTTATGCTTCAGAGCTTCAAAGAGACTGTAGCGCGATTGAAATGGAATGGAAGGCAGCGATATGTGGGAAATTCTTTCGCATCCTTGTCCCCGTACTGGTCCTTCTTATCAAATCCACCGTTTGCGTACTGTTTGGGCGCGGCAGGACGATATTTTAATAATAAGGGCATTGATTCTATAGCAAAATGTTATGACTCCAAGTGGGAGCTCTTACCTTTTCCAATCGTTCGGAAAACGTATGCTATTGGTCCAGCTTACAGATCGAAGTGGATTCAAATACTTCATTTTCTGCAAAGTTATCAGATCCCACTTTCTATTCATGCTTCGGATCCCTGGCGTGATTGGCTCCTTCTGAAACACACCAGATGGTGGACCGGAAAAGCTAGTACTTACTATACTGCATTTATTCGGTCTGAAGATATCACTCTTCAATGCAATAAGCGCTGGAAACTCATGAAAACTCAATGTTGGTGGTACTCCAGGTTCGGCGCTGTTTGGGAGGCATCTTTCACCTTCAAAATGAAGATTTTTATGTGGAGGACTCTAGTAGGTCATTTCACTTTGGGAGCCTTTCTCTTCAAGCATGGGTTGGAAGGAGTCCGTTGTCCACACTGTGCCTCTTATGCAGAGACTATGCGCCATGCATTCTGGACTTGCCCGTATATTCAAAGATGGTGGAATACTCTTTTCTTATTTCCTATCTAGGACAAGAAGCCCACTAAGCTCAACACTACTTTTTTGTTATTTGACTCGGATAATAAAGCCCTTGATTGGGTGAGAAAGCGTTGCATTTCCCTACTACTTTCGAGCATCTGGACACTCAGGAACAAAAATCTCTTTCACAATAAAGCCTCTCCTCCAAAATTCTCATGGACTTTTTGTAAAGCCAGATTGAGGCTTGATATAGATGCAATGCCTCCTCAGGACAGATCTGCACTTACTTCCCTCATAGACTCGTTGTAACTGCTGATGGTGTTGATGTATATGTAGGTAGATGGTATATGGATTTTCTGTAAAACCAAGTTAAGGCTTGATGTAGATGTTATATACTCTTGTATAGGTGGACTCTGAAGAAAGGAGAGAGTTTTCCTCTCCCTTTCACTCTTGTACATTATTCTTCCTTAATGCAAAAAAGTGAGAATTCTCACCAAAAAAAAAAAAAGGTATGTATGTATGTGTATATATACATAAACAAGTATATATAGGTAGGTGGATGGATGGATAGATAGATAGATAGTTAGAAGATAGATAGATAGTTAGATAGATAGATAGATAGATAGATAGAGAGAGAGAGAGTATATGTGTATGGTTTATGTATGCATATGTGTATATTCAAGTTTAAAACTGTGCATTTTTATTCTATTGCATTCATATTAATGTGTATGTGTATGTTTCATATTCTTATTTCTTTGTGCTCATGATGTTTTTAATTGCTTAGTTTCGAAAGGTCTTTGCCACACTAATAACATTTCTTTTTGTTGGGTGTCAAATTCAAGTGACGGATATATTTTGTAACTCACCTACAAATAATTCTGGAGTGGACCTGTACATAGTCACAGAATTTGCCGAAAGGTAATATGAAATTATAGAATCTGGGTATTTTAAACATAAGATATATCGTTGCAGACATTGTGCCAAGTTAATTCTCATTTATATGTTTTCATTCTAGAGGTGACCTGTGTGATTACAAGGGACCTCTGTCCCCTGATGATGTTAGATCACTCATGTGGCAGCTGCTTGTTGCAGTCAATTATATGCACTCTTGCTGGGTGTGGCATAGGTAACTATCTTGCATTATCAGTTTGCGTATATATTTCACAGTATTTCTCATTGCTTTGAATTAAAAGATTAAGATACAATCATTCATATTTAACACCTCCAGAGACATCAAATCAGGAAACACTCTTCTAACAAAGAATATGCAAATCAAGTTGTGTGATTTTGGCCTGGCTAGGTCTGCTGAGGAGGTACTTTGTTTCACTTATAAAAGAGTTTTATTTAAGTCCATATTCTTTATTAATCATAACAAAAGTCCATAATTTACAGTTTACAATGTTTCTTGCACAGTCAACGTGTCGCAAGCTGCTATTAGCGTTTCCACTGACTTTCTTGAGGTTCATTTCTTGCTTTTTTTAGGAGCATTTGGGAAGTGGGCTAGTCTTTGTTTTTATATATATTCATGGCAGTTGGGCATTCAGTAATTGATTCTCACATGAAATGTAGAGAGATATCCTATAAGATGCTCATTTTGCACTTGAAGGAAATCTCTGTTTCTGCATTCCTCAAATTGGATGGTTAATGTATTTATTATCTATCTAAAATGCCCTCTTTTTCGGCAAAGACATGCGCTGGATTTCCTTATCCAGGAAAAGAAGAATGGGAAGGACTGGGGATGTGATTCAAAAGTTTCAAGATTTGAAAGATTTTATCCACAAGATACCGAGTGTTATGAAAAATCTGTAAGAGAAAGTTATATAAAGAGATACTTTAAATTGGTGATTCCTCGCACAAGATATCTTCTTCTAATCAAATTTATGGAGATAGAGAGCCATTTCTAACTCATTTTAAAAGCATTTATAATGTTGACAACACTTATCCTTGAGAATTATCATCTTCAGGCCAAGGTAGCCAAATATTATGAGGGGGAGTTTTTCTTTTTGTAAGCATCTGTTATCTATAACTAGAGAAGAACAGTGACATTGAGAAAGACTAAGAAAGGCAGAGAAGATATGGACTTTGAAAAGAGAGAAAGAAAACATATTTTTCCTGGTTAGAAGATTACAAGGACCTTTGATCCACTCCTTTTAGTTACCTGCACATAAATTTACATGCAACTAACACTCGGAAGAACTTACAAAATATTTGTAACACGTTCTCACATGTATTCCATGTGTTCAATACATAGGGGACGCATATGAGAGACCATTCTTGCTGTTGGAGTTAGACGTATGCGGAAGCACACGAACAACGCAAGGAAGAAGAAGAAGCTTGGAGCACAACACACAATATTGAATGTATTACCACTAGAAAACAAAGATAAGTAACCCGTTAGGGCTATAGGCGTATATACAAGCCGGGGAAAAAAAACCTCCTAAAGAGGGAAAAAAGTGCCCTGGCAGTCCTAGAGTGTTCACACACATCACTACCTAAATATGTCAACGAATCCCTCCTGGGAGTGATGCACTCATGTACAAGGAAGTGCCAAGCTATGTGGAATGAATCCACAAAAGGAAGTAAGCCCAAAGCTTTGCCGGAAGCTTCAAACTTCTTCTTAGGCAGAGCCTTCATGAAAAGGTCTGTAATGTTCTCCTATGTGGGCACATATGCCAAGCTGATCTCTCAAGTAGACAACCTCTCCCTGACATAATGATAATGCATCTCAATGTGCTTAGTGCGAGCATGGAACGTAGGGTTCCTTGCAACCACCAATGCTCTCTGACTGTCAGTGAAGATGGTGGTGGAAGAAGACTAACCAACACCCAAATCAGCCATAAGGCATATGAGCCATACACACTAAACAGTCTCTATGAAAGCTTCACTATTACTCAGCCTCACAACTGGAAGTGGCCACAGTAGGCTGCATCTTGCTCAACAAAGATATACATGAGCTACCAAGCATGAAGCAAAAGCCACTAGTGAACACACGAGTGTCATAGCAACCAGCCCAGTCACAATCACAAAAAGCATGCAAATCTGGCGGTAGTGATCCCCCTTTGGATAAAACAATCCAAGTAGCCGGGTACCACTCAAGTAGCGAAAGATGCACTTAACTGCCTTCCAATGCTTGACACTTGGGCAATGCATAAACCTTCTCATCTGTGAGACATGAAACTGAATGTCTTGCCGTGTAATGCATAAGTAAATCAAGCATGCATGAGCCTCCTCATAGAGAACAACATCAAATGCATCTCGAGCATCATGAAAACTCGATCGTAAACCTGTATCCATAGGAGTGGCAATAGATTTACAATCTTCAAAGCCAAAATACTGCAATAATGTATCAATATATTTCGTTTTACACAAAACCATTCCACAATCAACTTGCATAAACTGAATGCCCAAATAATGATCCCCAAATCAGACATTTCAAATGAGGCATGCAAATCAGCCTTAAAATCAGCAATATGCGTGTCATGAGGACCAGTGGGAAGCATGTCATCATCATACATAACAATGATCAGAAGCACATCATTAGCACGCTTAACATATAACGTGCTTTCAGTTGAACTCCTCTCAAAACCATGTGCAATCAGATAGGCATCTATCTTTTCATACCAAGCATGTGGAGCTTTCTTTAAACCATATAATGCCTTCTTTAACCTGCGCACCTTGTTGTCGTTCCCTTTCTGCACAAAGCCACCGAGCTGAAAAACATACACTTCATGAAAGTCACCATTCAGAAATGTTGTTTCAGTGTCAAACTGATGTACATTCCAACCATGATGAGCTACAGTGCACAGATGCTATGAGTAGTAGTCAGTGGCAATGTAGGTGCAAAGGTCTCATCAAAATCAATGCCTCTTTCCCATGCATAACTTTGCAACAAGCCTAGCCTTATACTTGTCAACTGTTCCATCACGCTTATGCTTAAGCTTGTATACCCACTTAGTATGAATGGCCTTCTTGCCAGGAGGCAAGTCACATAAAGACCAAGTACTATTCTTCATTATAGCATCATATTTAGATTGCATAGAAGCCATCCAGTTTTCAGAGTTTTGTGCTTTATCAAACAAAACAGGCTCATTCTCATCACACATACTAGAGGAAGCCATAGCATAGCAATCTAATGCAAAAGAGGCACTATGAGAGCCTGACCGAGTACGATATGATAGAAATGCGTCTAATTTGCTATCATGCAAGGTTTGCACGAGCCATTTTGGCATAGTTTTTGCCTCCTCAATATCAATCTCTCATCAACAAGTCCATCATGTAAACGTGCATCAAAAACGGAATGTTCTGCATCATCACATGAAACCTGCAAAGGCTGAGAAGTTTCCTCATTAGGACCAGCACTAGACTATCCACATGTAAAAAGAGGAAGCAAAGTATCATACATGTTTTTGGAGCTAATAGATATCTCTTTCGTACATGAAAGTAGTGGTTGAATAACATCTTCCAAAAAAACAACATCACGGCTAACCAAAATGGGTTTAGTCTCTCGATGATACAGACGATAGCCTTTGCTTTCAGAACTGTACCCAACAAAAATACATTTTATTGCTTTATCATCCAATTTTGTTCAGGCACTAATGCATATGCCAGACAACGAAAAACATTCATATGAGCAACAGATAGCTTGCGATCATGCAAAGCCTCATATGGAGTGATAGACTCCAAGGCTTTAGTGGGACACTTAGTAAGTATATATGCTCCACACATGAAAGCCTCAAGCTAGAAACTATGTGGTAAAGCCTGACTCTTGACCATATACCTCGTCATCTCCATGAATGACTTGTCCTTTCGTTCAACAACTCCATTCAGTTGAGGTGTATATGGCACAGTACACTGATGTTTTATCCCACGTTCAGCGAGAAATGCATTAAAGTAAGAAGACATATATTTCCCCCCTCGATCAGAACGGAGGTTGCCCATTTTACATGCTCAGAGATTTTTAGCCAAAACCAGTAACTGTTTGTAGCACATAAAAACTTCGGGCTTTGCTTTCAATGGATATACCCATGCATGCCTGGCAAAATCATCAATGAAAGTCACGAAGTAAAGATAATTTCCAAAAGAGGGTGTCTCCATAGGCCCACATACATCACTGTGAACATGCTGCAATTTTTTGAGTAGCTCGAACTGAACCATCTTTTGGAAAGGAGAAATGCTTCATTTTGCCCAAATTACAGCTTTCAAAGACGTGTTTTCCGGGTGTGTCAAGTTTGGGCAAAGAGGACACCATTTCAGATTTCTGAAGGCATAGCAAACTAGCAAAGTTCAGAAGACCAAAGCGTGCATGCCAAAGCTTTGCATCTGACATAGCCTAAGAATCATTTACTTCACATGCTGAATCATTCATAGATCTTTCATAGTCTATGAGCTCATAAAGCCCATGATATAAAATGCCAGAAGCAATAATCATGTCCCCATTGATAGATCATGAACTGTACATCTTCCATCAACAAATTTCACAACCAAGCCAATCTTGGCTAATGCAGAAATTGATAATAGATTTTTCTTGATCCCTGGCACAAATAGAGCATCTGACAATGTGAAAGAACTACCATCAGCAATAGTCAGAATGATCTTACCAACTTCCATGACAGGATAAGAGGTTGGCGCATGTGACAATATTGCCTGTAAGGGTAGGCTCAAGTGAAGTGAAGAAGATGTACACTGGAGATGTACACTGCTCATTAGAAGATGGGTCAAAAGTGTAAATAGTAGTAAAAGCCAATCTTCATTCTACACAAGATTAGCAATCTCTATTTTCGATGTAGAGGTCTCTGCAACAACCATTCTAGCCTCTTTTTTCTTTGCCTCTTTTGCAACCAGTTTTGGACAGCTCTTAATGACATGATCATTTCCTTTACAGTATTTGCAAAACAATTTTTGCTTTTCTGATTTCTTCTCATCTTTGTCTTCCTTCTTCGAATGTGCAGCATTTGCAGATTTCTGCTTACTAGTAGATGAGCTCCATTTACCTTTGCTCTTCTGACTAGCCAGGAAAGCTTGATATGCAACACGCATAATAGACCTGTTCTGCCTAGACTCATCTTCCTACAACAGAACAGAAATTAACTCTTCTAATGTTAAAGCATTTGGATTTTTCCTTTCATCATCAAACAAAGAGTAGAAGCAAACCTTTGATATGAGTCGGGAAAACAATTCAGAATAGTTTGCACAAATGAACTGTCAGGAAGGACTTCATCAGTGAAATCAACTATTCCTTCAAATCCTTGATCTTTGTCAGAAAATTATTCATATAATCACCTTCATTCATGTGCTCACTCTCCGACTATATTTGGAGGTAAGCAAGACAAGCCTCATTCCTAGCCTGCTACAATGTGATAAGTGTATCTCAAGCATCCTTAGCTGTCCTGCAAGAGCGAATATGAGGAATAATTGCACGTTTGATAGACAAAGCTATCAATGCATGTTCCTGAGAATCTCTGCCATCCAAACGAATTTGCTCTCCAGTAGGTGCAATAGGAACTGCAACACGAACAGGAGTCTGCAAAATATAACCATCTTTGACGCCATCAAAATCAGCTTCAGTACTTGTATTTGGAGGTGTAATAGGACGTTTTTTAACATCCTGCACAATATTCCACAGTCCTTTTGTAACCAATACATGACACATGATATAAGCCCACAATGGGTAATTTGTACCCATCCAACTTATCCTCAACAGCCAACATACGGAATACGTCACTGCTTTTAGCCATGGCCACTGACTAAAATACCGTGATGTAGAAAATTGACTGTAACCCAAAAAGTTGAACAGAATTACCCTGTCGAGTTCTGCTAAACCTCTGGGAGACTTCGAGATGCTTATACTAGCAAACCGAAACCTATATATATCTTTGGCACAAAAAGACGAGATAGCTTGCACAAACGCTGCGATAGTGAGTTCGGAGGCCAAAACGAGCTCGAATCACGATTCTGAGACCACCTCAATCTGTCCATTGCGAGCTTTGAATCCTTCTCCATTCCTCACCATGGGGGAGGTGTGGAAGATCATGACCTTGGTCTTGCCAAGGTTTATTGCCAAGCCCCTCTTTGTACAAAACTCATCGAGAGCATCGAGGTGGTGTTGTAATCCCTCGGGTGACTCTGAAATCAATACAATGTCATCGGCATATAATAAAATGTGGACATGTGTACCTGCGAGGTCTTCACCCTCTCCTCCGGCTCGGAGAATGTAGTCCTCAATCTCATCGATGTAGAGCCCGAATAAAGTGGGAGAGAGTGGGTAGCCTTGCTTAACACCCACTGTGCTAGCAATGTCCTCTGATAGTCCCCTCGAGCATCGAACCCTCCCAATCACCTGCTCATAGGATGTGTAGATGGGCCAAATCATCTGTGATGGTATCCCGAAGCTCTGGAGTGGTCGAAAAAGCTTCTCCCATGGCACAATATTGAAGCCTTTGTGAAAATCCACAACGCATCAATATAATCTCTTCTTCTTCACCTTTGCCCCATCACTCAGGCAACACAAGATGAAGATGTGATCAATAGTAGAGAAAGCCCGTCGAAAACCTTCCTAACCACGTGCTCGTAACCCCTCCATCTCTGCACATGAACTCAGCTCTTTCTCAAGAACTGTCCCATAAAGCTTGGCCATGGTATGACCAATCATGATAATCTTGTAGTTCCTTGGATCCAAGGTATCCCCAGATTTGAATGGGTACAATGGTGTTCCTCATCCACTCGTGTGGGAAGCCCTCCCCTATAGCCCTATTGAAGACATGTGCAATCACTGGAGCTATAGTGGAGGCAACATATATGAGGTGCTCACTCTTTTGTCCCGTGTGGTCAGTCTAACGCCTATGTTGTAGCTTCTCAATGGCCCTCTGGATCATCTTTGCTCTGAAGAAAGAGGAACAAGTAGGACATGGTCCAGGTGGCTAGGGAATGGGAGGTTGTCAGCATACTAGTGCCAAATCTTCGGATCGTGCCAAATCTGCAGATCTGTAGAGTGCACCATGCAGTTATGCAATCCCTGCCCATAAGTAAACAGTATAGCTCAAGCTCGTGTGCCTCCTCGAAGCCCCGTCTCTTTCAGCGTTTGAAGGTCTTCATATGTCTAGCCTCTATCTCTGTGATCTCTCCCAATGCTCTCTGAGCTCGTAGTCAACGATAGAGACTCCTGCAGTCATTATCATACCAGGGATTCTGAGGCATGGTCTCAGGGGCAGGTGTGTGACCAAAATGTATGGTGTGCGGGAATGAACCGATGGATGATGTTTACAGGATAAAGAGAGACAGACAGATAGATAGATAGATAGATAGATAGATAGATAGATAGATAGATAGATAGAGAGAGAGAGGGGGTGAGGGAGAGAGTTTTTTAACATCTTTGTCGGGTTGAAATTTGTGTATGGACAGCATGTGTACATGGAGTATATGTCATATGTCTATCGAAAGAAAAAATGATAAATACGGATATATACTTCTCTCTCTCCCTCACACACACACGCACGCGTGCGCTCGCGCGCGCGCACACTCTTCCCCCGTGCACCATGATTAGGCTCGTCGATCATGGACTCACTCTCAAAGATTTGCTTTGTTTCTAACTTCAAGTTGGAAAAGAGGAAAATCTTTTGTTGATAAATTTATTCAGTGGTGCTTTCTTTTGTCCCATCCTTTCATTCAACTAGGCATTCTTTGTGTAAATGATTCCTAGTCTTTTTATCTCGAGTGCATAGTATTTTTTGTAGCTAATAAGGGATATGTTGAAGTGAGATAGGTTGGACAGTTGTATCTCAAGATACAAGTTTGTTTTGTTCAACCAGTTTTATTTTTAGTCTACTAACATGAAATATGATAGGAACTAGATAATTGTCTAGAAGCTCTAACTCATAAGGCAAAGTCCCAACCTTTTTGAGAATCTTGAAAGGGCCACAAAATCTTGGAGATACTTTGGAATAGGGTCCTATTTTAGAGTTTCAGATTTCTTAGGAATTTTCAAATATACTTATTCTCCAACCTAAAAGGAAATATCTCGCCTCTTAAGGTCGCTTATTACTTTATCTCTATCTAGAACATTTCTTAGGTTTCTTTACCTACTTTCAGCTTAAAGTTCATATCTTCCAAGAAATCTTTAGCTACTTTGACTTTCTCATTTCGTAGTTCAACTTCATACAGTGTCTTGGTTGGAACACGTACATTAATATAAATGAACCATATTCAGTTTATGAATGCTTAGCACTATTGTAAGCAAACTAAATTAAATGTAAATAGTCTTACCAATCAGTTTGGTTTGAAGATAGATAAGGCCGTAACATATCTTCAAGTATTTGATTGACCCTTTCTATTTACCCATTTGTCTAAGGATGTTCGGCTCTACTCATTTTCAATTCTATTTCTAATCTACTGAAGACAACTCTCTAAAAATAACTAGTGAATTTTCTATCTCTACTAAACACACTTTCTTGTGGAAGACCATAGAGTTCGTAGAGATGTTCAACAAACATTTTAGCTAATTCTAGAGTTTTAACTCTAGTTCGAGTAGGAAGGAAACGAGCCATTTTGGCCAATTGGTCAACAAACACCCAATTCCATTGTGTCCTTTTTGGTTTTAAGGCAAACCCATAATTAAGTTCATGGAGATACTTCCCCACATCCCATTGGGAATTTCCAAAGGATGTAACAAGCCTCCTATCTTGACTTCTCCACTTTATTTACTTGACATTTTGTACACCTAAGTACATACTTATGTATATCTTTATGTACACTAGGCCAATAGAACATCTTTTCAATTATTCATAAGTTTTGTTGATTCGTGGATGACTGTACATGGGGCATCATGGCATTCAACCAAAACTTTTCTTCTAAGCTCTTGATCACAAGGTACACATATTTTTCCTTTGTATAAAAGAGATTCATCTTGAATGTTGTAGTGTTTACACTTATCTTTGGATTATGACTTTTTACCTTGGTAAAGCCTTCTTCTAAGCTTTCGTAAAACTTTATCTTCTTAATATTCGTCTTTCATCAAATCTACTAAATCATTGGAGATTTGTATAAAACTCAGAGAATTCCACAGGCATATTATAGCGGGGTATTCTCATACACCCTTCATATAATGTATTTTATGTTTTGCTTTTCGAGATGCAGAAGCCAAGTACAAGAAAAGTTACTTCAATTTTGAGTAAGCGGAGAAGCACAAGAAGCATAAAATGAAGACAACGGGATCCAACTCATGAGTTCATGAAGAAGGCCGATTTCGCAGTCTCTTAAGTCTCATAATTTCCTACTTCACCAATTTCTTACTTCACCAATTTCCTAAGCTTCCTAAATTCCCATTTCACCAATTCCCTAAGTTGCCTAATTTCCCATTTCACCAATTTCCTAAGTTACCTATTTTCCCATTTTACCAATTTCCTAAGTTTCCTAATTTCCCTAGGTTTCCTAATTTCCCATTTCATCAATTTCCTAAGTTTTCAATTTTCCCATTTCACCAATTTCTTAAGTTGACCAATTTCTCAAAGTAGTTTATTTTTTTTAGTCAACTTTTTACAAGTTAGTCGACTTATCTCAAAAGTTCACCATTTTATGAAATTAGTCTACTTACTTCAGAAGTAGTCCATTTTTTACGGAAATGGTATAATTTTGATTTAGTCTACTTTTTCACTTGAAAAAAAAAGACTAAATTTCCGAGATTTGCATATGGTCTAAATTTTCAGCCACTTGCACGTGGAGGACTCATGGACGGTGGACGGTGCCGAATACCACCTGCACGCGGAGGACTCATGGACGGTGGACGGCACAAATACGAGAATTTGGAAGATAGTGACAGCGCAGGAAAAGTGGACCAAGAAAGAAGTTTCTAGAGTGTCAAAATTGTCAGCGAGCCGCAAAACAAGAAACTAATCTTGTCTCCTTTTGCTACCCTTCACTCCTACCAATCCAACAGAAAAACTATATAAGAAGACCTCTCCATCAAAGGAAGGGGAGCCTCATAGATAGACACAGACAAAGACACAGACACAGACACAGACACAAGACCTCTACATAGTGTGTAGAGGGGGGAGTCTCTTCTTGCTTCTCCTAGGGGTGGATGGCAGATTGAAGCATGGAATTGGGAGCTTTTGTGAAGGAGGAGTGGGTCGGGCACTTGACTGCAAAAGGAGGAGTTTAGCAAGGGTAGCTTCCACTACCTTCCTTACAAGTTCTCAAGTTCCTAAGCTGAGAAGATGTCTTCCTTTTCTTGCGGAGCAATGAGTTGGGACTCTCCCCCTCAATTGTCCATCTCTTTATGTTATGCTATAGTATCTTATCCATATAATAAGTCATCATATCATTTTGTATTGGAAGAACTGTCATGTTCTTGTCTATGTAATGTTGCTCTTATTTCAAGTCATTGTTTGTCCTTGTTAGAATGGTTTTTACAAATAAGCTAGTCTCATCTCATGTGTCATTTTCTTTGAAGGACTCCTAGAATCCCTTTTGTTCTATATCTTCAATAATCCTTGCTTTTCTAAATCAGCCAACTGCTGTTTTTTTTTTTTTTGTGTACTTCAGAGAGCATAGGGTATACTTGCCTAAGGAGAACCCCCTTGAGTAGAAGGTGCCCTCGGAGATTAAGCATTCATTTTTCCCTCTTCAAAATGGAGTCCTCGGTTCTCCCTTCTTCAGTTGGCACGCCCGGTGGGACCCTTCTCTCTCAGGTATGTAGGATTGAAGTAGCAAGAGCAAAACCTTGAAGATACATGGTTCTATTTTGAGAGATGTTGTACATCCAATTCCAAGGGCTGATACATGCATTGATTGGAGAGGTTTCCAAGAGAAGATAGCTATCTTAAGAGCTTACAGAAGAGTGCTGAAGAGCCAATCCACTAAAGAGCTTGTAGGAGAGTGCTGGAGAGCCAATGAATTAAACTTAAAAGTTGAGCAGATCAGTATGAGATCTTGAAGGAGAAAGTGAAAGAAAGTCGACCAAAATTTTGCCCATTTTTACAAACGTGCGAAGTTGCCCATTTAATAGAAGTAGTCAAATAGGTCAAATTTTTCTTTTTCTATTCTTTTATGTCGATTTTTTTTTTTGTTCTAAATTTTTTAGTCTAATTTTTTTTAGTCAATTTTGGTTTTTAGGCTAATTTTAGTATAATTTTTTTTTAGACGATTTTGGTTTTTAGGCTATGTTTTAGTCAAATTTTGTAGTCTAATTTTTTTTAGTCGATTTTGATCTTAAGGTTAATTTTTTAGTCAAATTTTCTTTTTAAGGCTAAATTTCTTTTAGTCAATTTGTTGAGTTGATTTTTTTATTTAGTTGAGTCGATTTTTTTAGTCTAATTTGTCAATTTAGTTTAGTCGACTTTTGTTAGTCTACTTTGTCATAGTTGAGTCGATTTTTTTTTACTACTTTGTCAATTTAGTTGAGTCGATTTTTTTAGGTCTACTTTATTAGTTGAGTCGATTTTTTTAGTCTACTTTGTCAATTTAGTTGAGTCGATATTTTTTAGTCTACTTTGTCAATTTAGTTGAGTCGATATTTTTTAGCCTACTTAATCAATTGCATAAGTTCACTCAACTAGGACCAGATTCGTCAATTTTTAAACCAATCCAGAGTCGAATTTCTTCTTCTATCTCGATTTCAACTGCAAGATCAAATTCAGCTACACAAGATCTTCCTCAAGTGATATGAGCTGCACAAACGGTATGCAATATATGGAGATAGGACTTCATATAAAATCGTTGCTTTTCCAAGTTGTTGCTGCAGAAGCCCATGAATTTTGTCCAAACAATCAGTCAAGCACCAGTTGATCAGGTTGAATTCTCTAGTGATTATATGATTTTTAGTTCTCTCAGCAATTAAGCTTAAAATACCAAAAGTTACTAAGGAGAAGAGGGGTTTTTGAATTCTGTCCTCCTGAAAAGTCCACAACCACACGTCAACCGGACTTCATCTTTAAGGAATTCAATGAGAAGCAACAATTATGACTCTGATGATGAGCCATATCAACAAGGTTCAGGTTCAGCCCAATCAAAAAAAAAAGGGGGGGGAGAATAAGAAGAAGAAGAAGAAGATAAAAAAGAAAAAAGAGTGTTATTTTTCTCCAAGGACGGAGAATGTCTAAGTGGTGGGCAACCTATAGCGGGGTATTCTCATACACCCTTCATATAATGTATTTTATGTTTTGCTTTTCGAGATGCAGAAGCCAAGTACAAGAAAAGTTACCTCGATTTTGAGTAAGCGGAGAAGCACAAGAAGCATAAAATGAAGACAATGGGATCAAATTCATGAGTTCATGAGGAAGGCCGATTTTCCAATTTCCCAGTCTCCTAAGTCTCATAATTTCCTACTTCACCAATTTCCTAAGTTTCCTAAATTCCCATTTCACCAATTCCGTAAGTTGCCTAATTTCCCATTTCACCAATTTCCTAAGTTTCCTATTTTCCCATTTCACCAATTTCCTTAGTTTCCTAATTTCCCATTTCACCAATTTCCGAAGTTTCCTATTTTCCCATTTCACTAATTTCCTAAGTTGTCTAATTTCCTAAGTTGACCAATTTCTCAAAGTAGTCTATTTCTTTTAGTCAACTTTTTACAAGTTAGTCGACTTATCTCAAAAGTTCACCATTTTTATGAAATCAGTCTACTTACTTCAAAAGTAGTCTATTTTTTAAGTAAATGGTCTACTTTTGATTTAGTCTACTTTTTCATTTGAAAAAAGAGACTAAATTTCCTAGATCTGCATATGGTCTAAATTTTCAGCCACTTGCACGTGGACGACTCATGGACGGTGGACGGCACCGAATGCCACTTGCACGCGAAGGACTCATGGGCGGTGGACGACACCAAATACTAGAATTTGGAAGATAGTGACAACGCACGAAAACTGGACCAAGAAGGAAGTTTCCAAAGTGTCAAAATTGTCCGTGAGCCGCAAAAGAAGAAACTAATCTTGTCTCCTTTTGCTACCCTTCACTCCTACCAATCCCACAGAAAAACTATATAACAAGATCTCTCCATCAAAGGAAGGGGAGGCTCATAGATAGACACAGACACAGACACAAGACCTCTACATAGTGTGTAGAGGGGGGAGTTCCCTCTTGCTTCTCCTAGGGGTGGATGGAAGATTGAAGCATGGAATTGGGAGCTTTGTGAAGGAGTGGGTCGGGCACTTGACTGCAACAGGTGGAGTTAAGCAGGGTAGCTTCCACTGCCTACCTTACAAGTTCTCAAGTTCCTACGCTGAGAAGATGTCTTCCTTTTCTTCCGGAGCAATGAGTTGGGACTCTCCCCCTAAAATGTCCATCTCTTTATGTTATGCTATAGTATGTTGTCCATGTAATAGGTCATCAAATTATCTTGTATTCGAAGAATTGTCATATTCTTGTCTATGTAATGTTGCTCTTATTTCAAGTCATTGTTTGTCCTTGTTAGAATGGTTTCTACAAATAAGCTGGTTGCATCTCAAGTGATATTTTCTTTGAAGGACTCATAGAATCCGTGTTGTTCTAAATCTTCAATAATCCATGTTGTTCTAAATCAGCCAATTGTTGTTCTTTTCATGTGTGCTTGAGAGAACATAGTGTATACTACCCTAAGGAGAACCCCCTTAAGTAGAAGATTCCCTCGGAGATTAAGGTTCCAATTTTTCCTCTTCAAAATGGAGTCCAAGGGTCTCCCTTCTTCACATATGGCTTAAAGCATCTAGAACTACGTTAAATTTGCCTCTTTGATATCTAAGTTTATAGTCAAACTCCTTGAGTATCTCAGCCCATCTAGCCTTTCTGCATGTTAACTCTGAATCCTTTGCAAACCATTTGATACTTTTTTGATCAAAAACTATAGTCACTTTGGCACCAAACAAGTAATGTCCCCGTTTCTTTAGACCATGCAGAATGGCATAAAGTTCTTTCTCGTAGGTAGAATAATTACGTTGAGCTTAGTTTAGCTTTTGACTTTCAAAAGTAATTGGTCAATCATTCCGATTCAATAAAGTTCCAATTGCTAAATCACAAGTATCTGTTTCAACCACAAATGGTTCATTCGAATCTACTATTTGTACAACCGATTCCGATGCTGAGGCTTTTTCAATCTGTTCCATAGCCTGTTCATTATCCCAAGTAAGGCTTTTGGGCTTTCTCTTTAGTTTCTCAAATAAATAGATCGAGATCTTTTGCAAAGTTTGATACAAACTTTCTATATCTTGCTAACCCTAAGAAACTTTGAAGCTTTGTAATAGTTTTAGGGTGTTGCCAATTAAGAATCATTCTTGGAGTTTGAGTTTTGCGAACAACACAAGGAAGAAGAAGAAGCTTGGAGCACAACGCACAATACTGAATGTATTACCACTAGAATGTACATAGATAAGTGACACGTTAGGGCAATAGGCGTATATACAAGCCGGTGGAAAAAACCCTCCTAAAGAGGGAAAAAAGTGCTAGGTAGTCCTAGTATGTTCACACACATCATTACCTAAATATATCAATAAATCCCCTCTCGGAGTGATGTGGTGATCAAGGAGGGAACTCATGTATAAAGAAGTGCCAAGCTATGTGGAATGAATCCACAAAAGGAAGTAAGCCCAAAGCTTTGCAGAAAGCTTCAAACTTCTCCCTAGGTAGAGCCTTCGTGAAAAAGTCTGCAATGTTCTCCTTCATGGGCACATATGCCAAGCTGATCTCTCAGCAGATTGGACTGATCTCAAAACCATGTGCAATTAGATAGGCATGTATCTTTTCATATCAAGCACGTGGTGCTTTCTTTAAACCATATAATGCCTTCTTTAACCTGCATAAAGCCACGAGGCTAAAAACATACACTTCTTCATGGAAGTCACCATTCAGAAATGCAATTCTAATGTCCAACTGATGTACATTCTAACCATGATGAGCTATAAGTGCACATATGCTATGAACAATAGTCATTCGGCAAGTAAGAGCAAAGGTCTTATCAAAATCCATGCCTCTTTCTTGAGCATAATCCTTTACAACAAGCCTAGCTTTATACCTGTCAAATGTACGATCGGGCTTACTCTTCAGCTTGTATACCCACTTAGTGCCAATGGCCTTCTTGTCGGAAGGAAAGTCACATAAAGACTAGGTACCATTTTTTGTTATAGCATCATATTCAGATTACATAGCAACCATCCAATTTTTTGAATTTTGTGCTTTTTTTGAATGTGAAGCATTTGCAGATTTCTTCTTACTAGCATATGAGCTCCATTTACATTTGCCCTTATGACTAGCCAGAAAAGCTTGATCTACATAACGCATAATAGACTGTTATGCCTAGACTGGTCTTCCTGCAACAGAACAAAAACTAACTCTTCAAACGTTAAGGCATTTGGCTTTCCTTTCATCATCAAACGAAGGGTAGAAGCAAAACTTTGGTATGAATCGGGAAGAGCATTCAAAATAGTCTGCACAAGTGAACTGACAGGCAAGACTTCATCGGAAAAAATTAACTGTTACTTCAAATCTTTGATCTTTGTTAGAAAATTGTCCATAGAATCACCTTCATTCTTTGATCTTTTTTAGAAAAATGTCCATAGAATCACCTTCACTCTGGTAATAAATCGGGAAGAGCATTCAGAATAGTATGCACAAGTGAACTGCCAGGCAAGACTTCATCGGCAAAAATTAACTGTTCCTTTAAATCTTTGATCTTTGTTAGAAAACTGTCCATAGAATCACCTTCATTCATATGCTCACTCCCAACTGTTTTCGGAGGTAAGCAACACGAGTCTTATTCCTAGCCTGGTACGATGTGGTAAGTGTATCCCAAGCATCCTTAGCTCTTTTGTAAGAGAGATCGTGAGGAATAATGGCATGTTTGACACACAAGGCTATCAATGCACGTGCTTGACAGACAAGGTTGTCAATGAATGTATTACCACTAGAATGTACAAAGATAAGTGACCCATTAGGGCAATAGGCATATATACAATCCGAGGAAAAAACCTCCTAAAGAGGGGAAAAAGTGCCCAAGTGGTCTTAGTGTGTTCACACACATCACTACCTACATATATCAACAATAACATGGAACTTCTCAAGATCTTCTTTAATTTCTTTTTCAAATATAATGTCTCCAAAATATCTAATTTTTGTTGAAATGAATTCACACTTAGCTTCCTTTCCATATAGTTTTTTCTCTCTTAGTACTCAAGAAAATATTTTCCAAATGTTCTAAAATAGGGACCTCGATATTTGCTATAAACAAGAATTTTGTCAAGGAAATCGACTAAAACTTTTCTTAAGTAAGGGCTTAGGATTGTGTTCATCAAATTCATGCATATAAGGGGCGGTATTAGTTGTTGGAGTTCGAGGTCTATGCAAGCACACAAAGAGCAAAAGGAAGAAAGGAAGAAGAAGCTTGGAGCACAACATAACACCGAATGAATTACCAAGTGATTGTACAAAGATAAGTGACCCGTTAGCATTATAGGCATATAGACAAGCCGGGGGAAAAAACCTCCTAAAGACCTCGGCGGTCCTAAGCGTGTTCATACACATCACTACTGAAATATATCAACAAATCCCCCCTGGGAGTAACGAAGTGAACAAGGAGCTCGCACTCATGTATAAGGTAGTAGCTTTGCGAAAAGCTTCAAACTTCTCCCTAGGTAGAGCCTTTGTGAAAAGGTATGCAATGTTATCCTGTGTGGGCACATATGCCAAACTCATCTCTCCCATAGAGAACCTCTCCTTGACAAAATGATAATGCACCTCAATGTGCTTTGTGCGAGCATGGAGCATAGGGTTCCTTTCAACTTCCAATGAGGTCTCACTATCACTGACCAACACCCAAATCAGCCTAAAAGAACTTGAGCCACACACACTCAAAAGCCATTGTGAAATCTTCCCTATTATCAGCCTCACAACTAGAAGTGGCCAGAGTAGGCTCCTTCTTTCTCAACCAAGATATGCATGAGCTAGCAAGGATGAAGCAAAAACCACTAGTGAACACACAAGTGCATAGCAACCTGCCTAATCAAAGTCAGAAAAAGCATATAAATATGGCCCCCTTGGATAAAATAAGCTGGGTGCCACTCAAATAGCGAAAGATGCACTTAACCACATGCCAATGCTTGACACCTAGGCAATGGATAAGCTTGTTCATATGAGACAAAACAAATTGAATATGAGACTAAGTTATGCATAAGTAAATCAAGCATCTAATAGCCTGCTGACACAGAACAACATGAAATGAATCTCTAGCATCATGAAGACTCAAACATTGTTTCCATAGGAGTGGAAATAGGTTTGCAACCTTCAATACCGAAACACTCAAATAATGTTTCAACATCGTTTGATTGACACAAAGTTATTCCCCCATCAACTTGCATAAATTGAATGCCCACATAATGATGCAAATGCCCCAAATATGACATCTCAAAAGAGGCATGCAAATTAGCCTTAAATTCAGCAATATACTTCTCATTAGGATCAGTGAGCTTCATGTCATCAACATACACAACAATAATCAGAAGTACATCGCTGAACATATAATGTGCTCTGAGTTGGACTGATCTCATACCCATGTGCAATCAAGTAGGAATGTATCTTTTCATACCAATCACGTGGTGCTTGCTTCAAACCATATAATGCCTTTTTTAACCTGCATATTTTGTTTTCATGCGCTTTCTGCACAAAACCACGAGGGTGAAATACATACACTTCTTCATGTAAGTCACCGTTCACAAATGCAGTTTTAATGTCCAATTGATGCACATTCAAACCTTGATGAGGTGCTACGGATGGTGGTCATTTGGAAAGTGGGTGCAAAGTTCTCATCCAAATCAATGCCTCTCTCTTGAGGTGGGGGGGGGGGGGGGGGGGGGTTACTTCACGAAAGTCTACTGCAAATGGAGTTTTTCTTTTTGCAGGAGCAGCCATCTCATGGTTTCTGTGGCACTATCCTGAGCTGAAGCAGAGTTTGTGGCTTTGGCCTTGGCCGCTAAAGAAGGTGTTTGGCTACATTCTGTTTTGAAGGAAATGCTCCCGTCCTCTCAAGCATTTGAAGATCTACTGCGACAATCTCTCCTGTATCCATCTTGCAAGCAATCTGAAACACTCTGAAAAGACCAAACATGTGGATCTGAAGTTCCATTTTATACGTGATCTGGTTGAGCAAAAGAAAGCGCGGCTAGCATATACTTCAAGCCATATGATGTGGGCTGATATTCTCACAAAACCACTTGCTGCTGAGAAATTCACATTGTGCAGAAAACACCTTGGCTTAATTGATAATCCTTCTTAGCTCCGACATGCTGGAGTTAAAGGGGAGTGTTGGGATGCCACGTGTAACTCTACAGGTCGGCGTCCAGCCACATGTGCCAGAAGGCACACCTTTCAATAAACGTTGCAACTGCCTATGCGGCTCTTGATGTAATTAAATAAGTGGCTAATAATAAACAATATGCGCATCTGTTATGTGAGGCTTCTGCGACACACCAGTTTCCTCAAATGCATGGTATTACAAATGGGCCGGATGCACAAAAGCCAGTAGCGCTAGACAGTTCCACACCCTCTGAAGTGGCATTCACTCAAACTAACAGATGCTGGAGGGGCATGACAAATTGTGCTCAAGACATGACAAAGCTACCCGAAAGTGTGGTTGACTACGGTGCTACAGAAAGTGTGCTGCCGCAACAATGATGTTCGGAAACTTGACGTTAAGAATGACTTCAACTATGTCTATGGAGATGATGTTCTTGTGCTCCATCTTACTATGACAAGTCACCTTGTTGTTGAATGGAGCAAGCCCGAAGCACATCTGATGCGGTTTATTCAAGGGATCTCTGTGCTACAAACGAAACTTGTGGCATATGTTACTGTTGAAACTGTACTTATGTTAACGAGACAACACGACCTTATATCAGTGCTTCTTTGTCAGCAACTATATGATGCATTTGATACTGGGAATGCTCGCATGGTGTTCCTGCATCTCTCTCCTTGAGTGGACATAACAGTCACGTATGTCAAGCTCGAGATATGCAGACACAATAACATGCAGATATGAATAAAAATTCTAAACCATTTTCATCCCATCATAGTAGAGCTTCTGATTGCATATCATGCTTGTAATGCATTGATCATGCAGCTTAGCCTCCATCAATAAAATACTCCCACCTCTCATGTATGCTGTCATTCCAGTTTATGGGGGAGTTTTGGAACTAATAATCTGTAATGACCGCATAATGTGAAAGACCACAGAGATAGAAAGAGATGTGAAGAAATCTATATTTGTACGGTTATCAATCAAGAAATATGACGAGTAGTTATCATCTACGTGCCTGCGTCTCTGTGTAATGTCTGTGTACCTGCACACCTCTTTGGCAAGAGGCCATATAGCTAGAATATCAATTCTTCTCGATAATAACACTTGGGAGGTTGTAAACCCCACCAAATCGCAAGCTTATTTCTTGCAAATGGGTGCTGCGCCTAAAATACAACACTGATGGCTCTATTTCACACTACAAAGCACACCTTGTTGCTCAAGGTTTACCCAGGTCCCTGATCTGCATTATCAGCAAACATTTTCTCCAGTACTTTGATTGTTCATTGTCCTTGCCGCATAGTACCAGCTCCATCTTCACAAATGGACATCAGGACCGCTTTCCTTCATGGTACCCTAATGGAGGAAATTTATATGAAGCAGCCTCAAGGCTATGTCTCCACAAATCATCCTGATTATGTGTGTCATCCATGCAAAGCCCTCTATGGTCTGAAACAATCTCCTTGTCAGCGGTATAAACGCTTTAACTTCAGCAGGCCTTTTCACATCATCGTTCACCAGACGTCCCACACAAAACAGCTACTCACGAAGTTTTCTATGGATCAGCGCAAAGGCATCTCCACACCTCTGCCAACTTCCGTAAAGCCTTTACAGGATCCATCCAAGTCCGTTCCTCACATCAATTACCCCTATGTAAAGGTCCTTGAAGGTCTTCGATACATAGTCACTTGTAGGCGACCAGATATGTGCTACGCTGCTGATTTTCTTTCACATTTTATGCAAGGTCCAACCTCTTTGCACGTGCAGTATTTGAAGCATGTCCTGAGCCACCTCCAACATAGCTCCACTCGCAGTCTCACCTATCAAGCTTCTTCTTCAGCTTCTTTGACATGCTTCTCGGATGCAGATTGGGGGGGTGATGGAAGCTTTCTTCAAAACCTCCGGATATGTTTTCTTACTTGCAGGTGAAGCTGTTTCATAGAAAAACAAGAAACAGGAGCTTGTGTATCTTTCTTCTATGGAAACGGAATACATTGCCATGACAATGGCACTAAAAGAAGGCATCTGGATTCGAAGTCTACCAGCTGAGACTCAATTCTTGGAAATCCATCCTTTATCTCTCTACTATGATAACTTCTCTGCAATACTTCTAGCACAAAATCTGAAGCACTCTGAAAAACTAAGCACATTGCAATCAAGCTGCAATTCATTCGAGAACTTGTACAAGATGGACATATTACTTTATCTCATGTGCGAACTGAAGCTCAGTGGGCTGAGTTCTTGACCAAATCTGTAACACGAGTCAAACATTTAGAGTTGTAAGCAAATAGGTTTAACCCCTCTAGAAATGAATTCACCAATTCAGGGGGTGTGTTGCAGGAAGCATAAATTGCTAAATTCAGAAATAACCTTCAATAGGCATTTCCACCACGTTCATAGGACCTTTCACCGAGATCCACCGGACAACCATGTCCCACAGAATAACCACTCCTACATGTATATGTAACCAATCTCGTTCCATAAAACAATGATCATCGTTCATCTTATCTCTCTGCGTATTCTGTGTGTGCAACTGTCTAGTGTGCCAGTTTTGATTTTGCAACACCTGAGGGTGTCATATACGTGTAACTTGCATTAGGGAAAAAAATGAACCCTGCATGGGCCTTTTGGCTTAAGGAGTGATTAGTGACGGACCAATGAGAAGAGGGTGGTGGACACAGTCTAGTCCCTTAATCACATAGACTAGGCATAGGCTTCCCTTGTTTTTGTGTGGTCAAAGAGCTAGAAACCATCTAGAATTGGTGGTTTTTCTTAGAGGATGGTTTTGAGAACCTCGAATTTCATTTAGAGCCATTCGATTCATAGAAGATCTAAGGGCCACGGTTAAATTCAAGAAGTCAATGCGCGGATGAATTCCCACCCTTCAATTAGCTTGAGATTGAACGGATGAGATCCATGCAATCATTACAATAAGTGCCTTTTGGAGAGAGCCGTTGGATTCAGGTCGAATCGAATGGTGGAGATCAATTGAAGCAAGTGAATGGGGCCTTTTTATTTCCTCCGTTCGATCAACACCTTCATCAAATGGCTCTAAATGACTGCGCCTAGCTACTCAGCCCCATTCGCGGGGGACCGTCGGATCATCCATGATCGGAGCGTCCAAATTTGTGCAGAGATTTGATCAAAATCGGATTCGAAATCTTGCTCAGCCCCATTCACGCGCGACCGTGAGATCTTCTAGGATCCAATGGTGGAAAAGGATGCAGAGAGTCTGAGCACTTAGGCCCACTCACACAAAAAAGATTCGATTCTCTCTCCAAATCTCTACGGAATTCAAATTTCACCGTCGATTTGCACAATCCGATGGCTCTAAATTTTGACGCATGAGAATTCAAATAGAAAGCCTCATCATATATTTTTTTATTCACAAAACAACTAGTGGTTTTGTATGCCTACTTAAGCTCATGTATTAAGCTCTTTAATCCCTAAAAATTAGGGATCCTTACAAGGCCCATGCAGGGTCCATTTTTTCCCCTAATGGACAGGCTCCTCATAGAGGCTAACATGATTTTCTTGTCTTTTGTTTCTCCTTCTCTCTCAAAAAAAGAAAACTGATGTTCTTTTGTTAGTAGTACAAAAACTGCAAGGAGGCTACCACTTTCCATTCCCTGTGAATCTGTAAATATACTGTTTGATTGGACTTTAAATATACTGTTTGATTGGACTTGAAATTAATATAATGCAATGAATCTGCAATCCCTACAGAAATCTTCATGAGAATGGTGCTTTTGGTGTAAATAAACTTTAGAAGCTTAATCCATTTTTCCTACTTATTATGTTTAAAAATTACTGCATTTTTCAGGGACGTTTAAAAGTAGTCCATAAACAAAACTTACAGTCTTTGACCTATATGTGATGGGTTACGTATTTGTTACAGACTATCCTTGATGATATAACACCCAAGAAAAAAACGTTGTCCAGACAGTACACAAAAACGGTAAGAGACTTCGCTCTAAAATCCCAAAAGAACATAGCAAGAATTAATAATAGACTGATAATCTTTTGTAGACCAGGTGGTGACTCTATGTTATCGTGCACCAGAAGTTATCATGTCACAAGGAGAATACAACTCTGCAATTGACATGTACGCGATCCTCAATGTTCTAGTTTTATCTCTAATTTTGTTTTCCTGGTTAGATTTAGTAGTAAATGACAACGTGATATTGAATGGATTATATGTTCTTGTGTACTGACACATCGCTTTCGTGGTGGACCCAGATGGTCGGTGGGCTGCATATTTTGGGTACAAGATCTCATAAAACGCCTTTTTTACATGCTGAAATCTTTGTCGTTTGATATTTTAAAACATCGGCCTCTTCCCCCCAGGGGGCAGCTCAGGACCCCCGTTTTCGTTTTCTCTGTCACTACTAAATCAGAACCACCAATGATTACTACTTGTAAATCTCTCTCTTTCGTCATCTTTCTTAGCCTTACTGATCTCGTCTCAAAAGCATTTTTTCTTAAACAGGAGCTGCTCATGAAATCTATCTACAATTATCAACAATGGATACCTTTATTTTATGTGCGGTAATCTGCTTTTCTCTCGTTTATGCATCATCATATATCTGACATTTTATTGTACTTGGACTAAACCCTGAAATCTTCCATTTTGTTGCAAGTTGATTTATCTTCACTCAATATGGATGAATAGCTTAAGAACTTGGCATATTCTTCTGCTGCTGTTACAAGGGTTCAACTCTTCTGCAGCAGAAGCTTCTCAATCGCCTTATTACACTTCATCTATCCTTGCTTATAGTTTCTATTCTCAGAACCATAGAACGGCTATTGCCCTCTATTCCACACTGACTTTTGGTCAACATGGGTTGCCGGTTCTTTTGCTATCATTACAAGGCATAAGATTTCCCTGTGTAGTTGACGACTGTTATAGCTAGGATTTGGTAGACATCAGCGTATTAAGCAGCTGTTGACAGATATCCACAGTTAAGCCCTATTGATTCATCTCTTGTTTTGTCAAACTTATGACTTAATGCTGGTTCTCAAAAGCACATGATTTCAGGATCACATCTAGATATGCCTTTAATGTGACATTTTATTTCTTCCCTCCTGCTGCTTTATGTTACCCACTCTATCACTAAGCGAGGTCTCAAGCTTGGCAGGTGGTCTTGACAGTCTTGTTCAGCTGTATCATCATAACCATCTTACAACACATGGGATTGATGGGGATACAAAAGCCCATACACTCGAGAGCATGGGAAGTTAGAAAGAAAAGTAGGGGTGAAGGGGAAGCAACAAGGGAGAGAGCACTTATTTTCTGCTTGTCTTCTATTGGAAAAGGTAGGATTTGCTATGACACATATTGACTTCAAGTAAGGCTGGCATTCTTCTCCGTGACGATCTTGTAGGTGAAATTCCTGCTCGTTAGTTGGTTGAGCTATTGTGCAGTATGCATTTCATTCAGTTGAACAGAACTAAGGATTTTATTCCTAGGCAAAGAGCACACTGGACAGAACTAAGGAACGCTCAGAGAGACAAACAATGCACAGATAATAATACCTTTCAGAATCTAGACTAAACAAATGTAATCACCACAACAACATCAAATAGTCCAAGGAAGTAGAGGAAATTTCGAGAAAATATTAAGACAATCATGCAGAGGATGACTACAATCATACAAGGATGACTATGGTCTGATACACTAGACTCAAGTTCAGTAGGAGATAAATTCCACATCTCTCAGGTGAAGGTTGAGGTACGCCTTGTCCATTGGACTCACAGTGACAAACTAAGATCTCTTGTGCAACCAGAGTGGAGACTCCATATGTGCATCCTTGGTGCTGCTGATTCATATATCCCATTTCCAATCGGGAGAGTTCGGAAGTATATTCCATATTTGGTAGAGTTAGTTATCAAACTTGTGATTTTGCCTGTGTGTCCTTTGAGTGGTTCTAAACTAGGCAGAGGTTCTGAATTGGGCAAAGTTCCAGATATTAGGTTGGCCCATAATGAACGAGACTGTCCACTCTCTACCTGCCTATTGGACCACGGTCCACATTCTTGACTATCGTCCACTTTGGGGTAGAGTTCCAGTAGTAGTCTTGCTCATGTATGAAAGTGGCCATCGACTATCCATCTGCCTGTTGGACCATGGTCCATGTCCACTGTGGTCTATTTCTTGTCCATAACCCACCAGCTCGTCCATGGTCCATGGTCCATGGTCCACTTCTCATCCATGGTTCACTGTGCCCGTCGACTATCCATCTGCCTGTTGGACCATGGTCCATCTCCACTGTGGTTTAATTCTTGTCCACAATCCACCATGGTCCATGGTCCACTTAAAAGTTCCTTCCAACTTTCGATTGAGCTAGTGATATGCCTCAAAATGATCCATTATTACCATTTTTTATTGCCCATGCTGACTTCCTTTACCATCCATCACATTGCATGGGATAGACTTAATGTTGCACTTAATAATAATTAAGGGTATACAAATTAAGGGTCTACATATCTTAACCTTTATCAACTTGTCCACATGAGAAAAGTAATGTGAGGGATTACCGCACCAAGAGAAGATGGGAAAATAGCATTGAATTAGGAAGGGTGATATTAAAAATGGGATCCTCTCAATGACAATGTGATTCCTATGAAACTGAATTTGATAAAGCAGATTGCAATGGCTTTCTAATATTGGACGCCAGTGCCTTCGAGGATAATTTCAAAGATAGATACACATTAGTGATAGTGGTAGGAGTAGCAGTAACAATAATAGTAGTAGTTGTAGCAGTAGCAATAGTAGCAAAGTAGTAATTGTAGCAGTAGGGGGGGCAGTAGTAGCACTAGCAGTAGGAGCAATCCTAGTAGCAATAGTAGAAGGACGAGGAGGAGGAGGAGAAAGAGGAGGAGAAGTAGGAGTAGGAGGAGTAGGAGTAAGAGTAGTAGGAGTAGTAGTAGTAGTAGTGGTGGTGGTGGTGGTGGTGGTGGTGGTGGTGGTGGTGGTCGTAGTAGTCGTAGTCGTAGTCGTAGTCGTAGTCGTAGTCGTCGTGGTCGTGGTCGTGGTCGTAGTGGTGGTGGTGGTGGTAGTAGTAGTCGTAGTCGTAGTCGTAGTCGTAGTCGTAGTCGTCATCGTAGTCGTCATCGTAGTCGTAGTAGTCGTAGTAGTCGTAGTAGTCGTAGTAGTCGTAGTAGTAGTAGTAGTAGTAGTAGTAGTAGTAGTAGTAGTAGTAGTAGTAGTAGTAGTAGTAGTAGTAGTAGTAGTAGTAGTAGTAGTAGTAGTAGTAGTAGTAGTAGTAGTAGAAGTAGCAATAACCGTAACCATAGCAGTAGCATAGCCATAGATGTTAGCCATATCTCTGACAGATGTTTGGCGCACTTTCTATGCAGATGCATCCATATCGAGTTCTGGACGGGTGTTTTTTTTGTCGAGGCCTTAGTATTAGTCAACCAAAGATCGGGTTTTTCATTTTACTGATCGCAACGTTCGTTGTTTCTTTGACGTATTCGGGAGAAGATCTTCTGCTAGCACTACCCACGATTGTGCTACAACCGACTGTTGAGGAGAATACATAGGCTCGAGGTTGCATAGAGACTCGAGAGGTTAAGACAGACTCTTATTTCATAGTATAGAGGCTTATAAGTTACAACTTCCCACACATGGATATAGCTTGAGCTTTCATATTTCATACTTCAAGCCTCGAGGTATTTGGCATCTTCTCCATGATGCATTCACTCATGAATGTTATGCATATATATACATAATACATATATGCAGTGATACATTGATTGTTGACAACTTTAGTATGTACAATGACATATAATGTATCATATATGTCATATACTAAATGATATATGTTAAATGACATGTGTACATACTAGTATACTGTTCTACAATAATCAATTCACTACAATAAATGCATGTTAATGCATTTATGCTTCAATGTGGATGCACATGTTTACTTTTGACATTTGCCATATCCAATAGACTTTCTCAAGAATTGCTCATGATTCATCCATAGGCTTTGGAGATTCATCATGATATTATCCATATCAAGTTTCATTATGCATAATGCATGTTTATGCTTGTGCACATGCAACTTATTGTTTTATTTGTTGGTTGTGACTTGTAGATGCCAAAGAGACTTGAACAAGAATGGGACTATGTAAATAAATTGAAGGCCTTGACCAAAGGTCAACATAGATGCAAATGCAAATTTTGTGATCATGTATGGATGGAGGGGCTAACAAGATAAGAGAGCATATCCTTGGTTTGAAAGGATATGGTGTTTGTAAATGTGATAATGCGCCCAAGAGGCTAAATATATGTGCAAGAAATTGCATGCAAAGGGAAGCAATGAATGTGATGATGCTTCTTATGCATACATACAATCCAATGAGGATTCTATTATCTATGGACCCAATAGATGTGATACTGATACACATGAAAGTGCGGTTCAAAGTGATGTGCATGCATCATGTGAATCCTATGAAATGAATGCAAGCAAAAGAAAAAGAGAATCTTCAGGGCCATTGCAAAAGGCTCGGGAGTCTGAAGCACATTCGGAAGAAGATAAATCTTTGCGTAGGTTCTTTGGTGCGAAGGATATACCATTTTGGAAAGTAAGGAGTCCTTACTTTCAAGAGTTTGTGACTCCCATTCGAAGTGTTTGCCCTTCATACAAAGTTCCTTCATATAATCATTTGGGTGATGGGCATTTGAAGGAGGTCAAATGTATTGAGAATGATTTGCTCATATTATGTGACAAGTGGAAAACATATGGCTTCGCCATACATTGTGAGGGTTGTTTTGATACCAAAAATTGACCAATCATTAATATTATGGTCTCGTGCATTCATGAAACTATGTCTCAAAAGTCAATTCACACCTCTAGTCAAATCAAAACAGGTGAATATATTTTTGAGATTCTCAAAGATTCCTATGGATGTTTGACCACAAAATGTGGTTCAAATATGTATGGATAATGAAGCTAATTGTGTGAGAGCGAGATGCTTGATTGAGGAACAATGGACACACATTTTTTATACTCATTGTAGTTTCCATTGCATTGATCTCCTCTTTGAGGATATTGGTGGACTTTCATGGGTGAATCTAATATTTCCTCAAGCTATAAAGATTGTCACTTCTATTACCATGAAGCCCACCATTCTTGCTATATATAGAAAATTTAGCAAGAAAGAGTTGGTTAAGCCAGCACAAACAAGATTTGGTTATATATCTATGATGCTTTCAATTTTGATAGATGACAGGATGTACAATGATTTGCATGCCATGACTGTTTCTACTGCATATACTATGCAAAAAGTGTCTAAAAGCAAAAAGGAAGAAGGTATATTTTCTATTATAATGAGACCTTTTTTATGGAGATGTTGTAGGAAAATTGTGCATATGTGTGCTCCTGTATTAAAGATATTATGCTTGGCTAATAGAGAAGGGAAGAACATGGGCACTCTGTAGAAAACACCCAACATGGAACGATCTTGCCACTTGAGTTTCTCAGTTCTTCAACCGTCATCGCCACGATACGAGAGTTCTACTAGAGAGGTTGTCGGGGCTAGTCTTGTGAGAAAGGCTTGAATGATGTGTGCGCAACTCTCCTCCCATCCACTTATATCCTCTTGTATTCTAAAAATAGCAATGATCTCGAATGGTCTAGTGCCGCCATGTGTACATTATGCAACACTCATTCCCATTTCTATTGAATACATTAGGATATCCCTTGAGCTTGAGACCTTGGCTATGGTTGGCGCTTGTCCCACACACACATGGAATGCTCTGATACCAATTGTGGGAATTGAATTCATGACAGGTTAGGAGTATCATGGGCTAACCACTTGCCCCAAAAGCTATGGTTGAGGATTACTTCCTAATCCTCCCTCTTAGGGTGTGGCTTAACCATCTCTTGCCTATCATTTCTTGAGTCTAACAAGTCTAGAGCTGGGTCTTTCTTCTTCTTGTAGTTACATGTTTTAACCCCCTTTTTCTCATTTTTGTTGTCAAAGCATTGTACTGTAAGGGAATCTATGCTAGCTGCCCTGTTCTTGAGCATTGTAATGTAAGGAAATCTAAGCTGACTGCCTTGTACTTGGGTCTGTCAATTTTGTTGTACTTACCTTTCATTGTACTATTGTGCACATTGTTGCACATTTGCACATATAACTTCACACCATTGCACATTTGCATGCACTGTTTTCTGCAACTACTGTCTCTACCGAATCAATCCTGAGCACTCCCACACCATCAACGTCCTCCCATTGCAATTGCATTGTTATTATCTCTTTTTCTTCTGATACTCTTCATCTGCACAAGAAAAAAGAGGTGGAACGAGAGAGTGATCAAGCAAGAAGCATGGATAAAGCGGCAGCATTAAAGTCTCCTATCCCGATTCTTCTAACAATATGAATTTGTTTTCAGATGTATCTAACATGTAGTCCAAACACATGATTGACAGAGGACTGATAGTTTACACTACATTTTCAACTATGATATATACTTTCTAATATTTTTATTGCTTTCAATGTCGTTGTAGTTAGTTATGCTGTTTTTATTTGTGAATATTCATATAACTGTCTTAAGAATTTTTCACTTCTATATCATCTCAGTGGAGAGCCTGTGACTCCAGAAGATGGACAGAATTATGTGAAAGATGGCCTCTCTGCTCTGGCTGACAGAGTAAACAATTTTCTTTTTTTTTTTTTAATGTTCTGTTTGTAGATGCTTTCTGGTGTGATTATTCACGAAAGTGCTGAATAACCATTATATATGGCAGTTAAACGTTATTTTCGATGTGATTGGAACGCCTTGTTGGAATGATGTTCAAAGTGTGCCAGGACAGAAATGGCGTGACTACTTAAAGCGCTTGCCAGGAAGGGTAATATTCCCTTGTGAGCTTTGTTATCTGTTAGTCAATTATTTCCTTGCTTCAGTTCGACAATAATAATAGCGAGGATTCTTTCCTTATTGTTTGTGATGGCAATATCTTATTATAGGTATTGCAAAAGTAACAATAATATGGATAATATATTTTTATAAAGAGAAATGACTTGTTTTTAACTAAATAATCAAGATTATAGAGTACTTTAGGAAGAAAAACAGGAAAATGAAAAAGTAACGGAAAAACCAGGTAGAATAGAAAAAGAAAAAATAAATTTGAGTAAAAGAAGTATGTCCGCTGACCTCGCCCATAGCTCTAGTATCACCTATCCAAAAATAATCTCATAGGAGATCTTCAGTTGAAGAGATATCTAGTAACATCTTTATCCATAAAAGGGAGAAAGCAAGGAAGCATGGGGACTGTCGGAAAATCCACCAAGACATCAGCAGCTTTGTTTCTATGCTCCACATTTGTTGCTCACGTCTATGCACCCTATTCAACCTCTTCTCTATGTAACTACCCACCCCCAGTCGCACAGAAAATCTCCAGTCACTACATGACTGTTGTTCCCAGCAGACAGATTGTTTTCCTTTTGACACATATCCTCTCCCACTCTTTCTCCTTCTCTCACAGAGGTTAGCTCTCTCTTTCTCCACCTATGTGTGCCTTTGCTTTACACCGCAATGTCCCCTTCTCATTATAACTTTAATATAGTTGGGTTGAGCACCTAACCCAGCATGGCAATCTTCTTCGGTGTTCTCCCACTATCCAAGTTTTGATCCACATGCTA
>CM035431.1:40236053-40353553 GCA_020310875.1 Ceratopteris richardii
GGGTACATTCGACCAAGCAGCTCACCTTACGGAGCCCCCGTCCTGTTCGTGAAGAAGAAAGACGGCTCCCTCCGCCTATGCATCGACTACCGCGCGCTTAACAAAGGCACAATCAAGAGCAAGTACCCCGTCTCGGTGATGGAGGAACTACTAGACCGCCTCGGCAAGGCACGATACTTCACACGCATAGACCTTCGTTCCGGGTACCATCAAATTCGGGTCGCACAAGAACACATCGAGAAAACGGCCTTCTGCACACGCTACGGCAGCTATGAGTGGCTCGTCATGCCATTCGGACTTACAGGCGCACCGGCCACCTTTTGTCGGGAGATGAACGACGGCTTTCGGGACATGCTCGATCTCTTCCTCATCATTTACATTGATGATCTACTTATCTACAGCCGCACATTGGAGGAGCACTATGAGCACGTTCGGGCTGTCCTATTACGCTTGCGACAACGCCGGCTTTTTGCCAAACCGAGCAAGTGCGAGTTTTGTATGAAGAAAGTGGAATTCTTGGGGTTCATCGTTTCCGAACTCGGCCTCCATGCCGACCCCCAGAAAGTAGAAGCCGTGCTCAAATGGTCACCCCCGAAGACCGTCAAAGAAGTGCGAGAATTCATAGGCATTTGCCAATTTCTCCGCCGATTCATCCAAGGCTTCAGCAAGATTGAGGCACCGCTCTTGAAGTTGATCAAAGAAAAGGAGCCATTCAAGTGGGGAATGGACGAGGAAGAGGCCTTCGAAGAGTTGAAGGTCGCTATGTGCAATGCCCCGGTGCTCAAACTTCTCGAGTTCGACAAACCATTCGAAGTTCATACGGACGCATCAGGTTCGGCCATAGGAGGCGTCCTCTTACAAGATGGGCAACCCATTGCTTATGAGTCGCACAAACTCACCGGCCCCGAACTCAGATGGAGCACACATGAGCAAGAAATGTTAGTAGTCATACACTGTCTGCGCAAGTGGAGGCACTATGTCTTGGACAAACACACAAAAGTCTTCACGGACAACATCTCTTTGAAGTACTTCACCTCTCAACCAAAGTTAAGCCCGAAGCAAGCCCGATGGCAAGATTTCCTTGCCGAGTTCGACCTCGAGATCATCCACAAACCGGGCAAGCAAAACGTCATGCCAGATGCACTTAGTCGAAGACCCGAGCTCCAGGCGATGTCCACAGTTTCATCCGACCTGAGAGGCAGAATTCAACGTGCCCAGGCACAGGATGCCCAAGTCCAAGACATACTGCAGGAGATGCAAACGGCCCAGGCCCCGAGTCGCTACACCCTACAAGAAGGCATCCTCCATCGCAAAGGAAAAATATATGTACCGAACGACTTATAGCTACGCAAAGAGCTGTTGTGGGAGGCACATGATTGCAAAGTGGCCGGCCATGGAGGGCAAAACCGCAGCTACGAGACTCTCCACAAACACTTTTATTGGCTCCGCATGAAGGCACAGGTTCAAGAATATGTGGAAACATGCCCGACGTGTCAGTTAGTCCGTCAAGATCGGGTGAAGCCCTCCGACCTTCTGCAACCTCTCCCGATTCCGAACCGGCCGTGAGACATGATCAGCATGGACTTCATCACCGAACTCCCACCGTCTTTAGGATTCAACACCATCTTCGTTGTGGTGGATTACTTCACAAAGCAAGCACACTTTATCCCGGCCAAACCACCGCTCAACGCCAAGGCCGTGGCTCATCTCTTCTTTACGCACATCGTGAAGTATCACGGATTACCTTTGGCCATCGTGTCGGACCGGGACGGACGCTTCCTAAGCCGACTATGGACAGAGCTTTTCCGCATCTTGGGGACACAACTTAGGTTCTCCTCGGCTTACCACCCACAAACTGATGGGCAAAGCACTTAGATATTCTGGAGTTTCACTACAACGCGTCCGTCCACTCAAGCACGAAGATGATCCCATTCGAGTTGGCGACCGGCAAGGAGGTAATCATGCCCTTGGCTCTCACGCAAGACTCCACACTTGCAACAAACGACCCCGACTGCGGCGTCTTCTTGGATCAGTGGAAAACAAAGTTAGAAGAGGCAAAGTCCGGCTTGCAAAGAAGCAAAAAACGCATGGCTCGCTACGCAAACAAGAAACGAAGGCCTGGTGAAGAATTTCAAGTCGGCGACCTTGTCCTCGTCAGCGCACGGAATATCACCCTACCAAAGAACATCACGCAGAAGTTCAACCATCGCTACTATGGACCATACAAAGTGGAGAAGCGGATCAATGAAGTCACTTATAGCTTGGAGCTTCCCGACAACGTGCAATTTCACAATGCCTTTCATGTTAGCCTTCTCAAGCGGTTCAAACCCGACTCAAAGTACGGACGCGAGATCCCAGTGTTGCACGACGGCGAGAACCAGTTCGAGGCAGAAGCTATTTTACGGGATCGGAACACCCGTGAGGGTCCCCAATTCCTCGTGAAATTCAAAGGCCGCCCCTTAGTTGATGCGGATTGGCTTCCGGCCAACACCTTTGGGCCCGACCATCCGTTAGTCCGAAAATATTATCGCCACTCTTAAGCCATTTTGGCTATAAGCCCCATGTAATGTTCCCCAAATTTTGTAAACACACCAACTTTTTGTAAGACCCGAACCCGCTTGTTGAGGACACCAAGCTCTTCAAGCCGGGGGAGGATGTCACCGCCCTGTATTTCTATCCAGCCCTTTTCAGTGCTTGGGGGGTATGCCCTGTGGCGCCTAATTGTGCGCAACTATGAGGGGTACTAGTACTCCTCATACCAAGCTCTCATTGCCTTCTTCAACACGAGTTGCTAATCGAATATAAATGTGTTCTGGCAATCTTATTGGTGTCACTCTTGTTGGTTTATGCGTTTTGTGGGTTTGAACGTATCAGGGGGGGCACAGAGAGAGAGAGAGAGAGAGAGAGAGAGAGAGAAAGCAATATTGTGCCACTTGGCAAGAGAGGAAGAGCGAAGAGATCAAATGCCACTTGGCTGTTATGTGCACATGAAGTGAGAAAGAGGGAGAGATACGCAAGTGAAGGAAAATACACAAAAAAAAATTGTGAGCCACATGTGGTCAGTTCATTCAAAAAGTTCTCAAGGATTTTGCAAAGAAAAGGAGAAAGAGCATCAACTCTTAACACACCATAGCGAAATGTGAGAATAAAACATCAAAATTGAACTGTTGTGGCAATGGCTGGATGTATGTGAAAGGTCAAAAGGTTCCCAATCAGTTATGAATGAAGGTAGTGAAAAATAGATCCTACATTCTCATCTGAGGCTACACTAAAGAACTTAATAGATAAGCATCACAAGAGGCTGATTCTTATGAAAAAGTCCTACATTTTTTGTTTAAAAACATTCAAATGAGAATGCTGTGCTTATGGGTCATATTAAAAATTAAAATCAGTCCAAACTACAAGCAAAGACCAAAAAATGTATCTTTCTAGTCTATAGTGAAGAGAAAAGGGCTTATCAAATATATGATGATGAGGTAAGGAGGGCATTGGTGAGTCATGATGATTTGTTCAAGGAGCAACCATGACCAGTATAGGGGGAGAAGTAGGCCTTTACTTTATCATCAAACAAGGAGGTAATCCAATTTGAACGAGACCCAAGTGATGTCCCTTAAGAGGAGGGAACATCTGATGAGGAAAAAGAAACTAAGAGATACTTGGTGTTACATCAATAAAGAAGGCAACGCTGCATTCGGTGATGCAGATTTGTGACAGTAAGAATCCTATGCATCCAAGCATCCTTTGGCCCATTGTCCATAAGATCAGGGCCATCTTCACCTTCCCATGTGTATAACTAAGCATTCACTCCACATACAACATTCAAACCCTGTGATATGAGTTTCTCAAAACTGGAGCTCAACTGCAGGGCTGTGCATGTTAGATGAACGGAGGATTTGTGAATTGAGCAGAGGATTAGATGAACGGAGGCTTATAAAAGAAAGAGAGCCACAATCATAGGATGGAGCGAGTGAAATTAGATGCTTTCCAAGTACAAACATGATAAATGCATGCGTGAAGCTAGCATCATCCTTGGCATGTGTGAGCAATGCATATGAGCGGACAGACTGGTAGCAGCATGTGTAGCAGCTCTGAGAAACATATCTGAAACCAGTGACACATGGTTGTCTGAATGCTTTCTGCCTCTCAGCCTCCTCGAGTGTGAATCCTGGTGATCTAGAATGATCTGCAGTAGTTTTTCTTCTCTGATCATGGAATAATAATATGTAATAGTGATCTTTAGTAATCCATATCTTGATGGATGGGGGTCCCCTACTAATTGTATCTCTGTGTTTGAGTAATTCAAGGAGATATTTGCGTCCTGGAAGAGAAAGACTGAATCTTTGGCCCCTGCACCTCCTCTGTGTATATATTACCATGGTACCCATGATAAATTTTAATGGTCTGCAGTTCTTTTGTGATATCTGGAGTCCGGGACATACAAACGTGCTCCTGTTTATCCATTTGTCATTAAGGATGATCACGTTCAAATATTAGAGATGTTTAAAGGCATCTAGTTTGAGATCATAAAAGAGTTGAGAATCCGGTTTTGAACCATTTGTGGCTGCCATCCAAGGATGTCTATTCATATTGGACAGTGATCTAGGGGAACTTTTTCTTGCAAATCTGCCTGGAAAATCGTCAAGGGGTTTCATTACCACTCATTGGCTGCTTTATATCAGTTCTGTGAGACCTGTCAGGCTCTTCACCTTTTGAAGTCTGTTTCTCAGACGCATACAAGATCAGGCTTATAATGCAGTAACTTATGCTCCACAGTTTGGACAAATATTGCCTTTTGAAAAATAAAATTCGAGACAGATACATGTGCTTCTGTGCAGGCGGGAAACTTGAGAAATGATCTTGTGGGCCATGCTGACAATGAAGCTATAGACCTGTTATGTCGGATGCTTGAGTTCAATCCTTCACGCCGTTGTTCATCAGAAGAAGCATTAAATCATGCATATGTAAGTATATGTTCTTTGGTTATTTACCATGACTTGATCACTTAACGTTTTCTTCATTTGTTTTGTCCAGACATCTTCTAGCATCTAGGGAAGATAAGCATGGCCCCTGCGCAAGGATGAGACACAGAAATTGTCAAATGAACTGCTGTTAATTTATTTAGTTATATCTTATTTTTAAGCATGCAATTTCTGTGAATAACAAGCACAGGTCGTTTGGCTAATGCCTTTTAGAACCAATCTGGCAGCCTAATCATCTGGATCTAAAGGTAGCACTCAGCATGTAGTTGGAGAGCTTTATTATAGAGCATAATACAAGCATGGTTCTGCTTTGTTGATACATCATCTTTAGCTATTCCCTAAGAATGCACAATGCAGAATTTCAAAGATTTCAGTACGAACTATCATATTCTACAAGTGACTGTTTACGATTTTGCTGTTTTTGCCTTCACCTAAAATGTTGTTCATTTCCTTTCAAATTTGCTCATTATCAATTTTTACTTACTTTTTATTGATAAAAAAATTTTGTTTAGACAGTCGTGACTCAATTTTGGAACCTAATTCGTTGTCTTACAAATGGTTGTGACCCTTTCAAGATATCAGCTTATCATTCCATTTTCTTTCTGAAAACCTCTGATCATCTGTCAGTTCAAGAATATGAGGAGGTCACCTGATGCAAGGCAGTTCATGTCTGAAGTCTCTATGCCAGAGCATACAACCCTTGTTCTTGAAGAGCTTGAGGTACCCACAAAATATTTAGTTACTCCATTCAAAAACTTCTAGAGCAAATAAGTTGATTGCTTAAATATCAAATTAAGTTAATATCTATGCATACTTTGCATCCATGTGTGTGTGCGTGTGTGTGTTTGGGGGGAGGGGGATGCATGCACGAGCATGTGCATGCATCCATCCATATAGCTGCTTAAACAAAGATCTGCGTTACAGATTCAAAACCAATATTTTAAGTAGGAGTGCTCCTACACAAATCATGAGTTTGGGCAGAACTAATGGACCTCCCATTCTAGTTATGGAATGATACTTCTAAAATTGAAAGCAAATAAGGCAATTCAAGTACCCAATCTTTGGTAGTCCCATATATGATTAGAATAAATTTGTTATGTAATGTGGAGGAGCCATTTCTGAATTTTCTAACTGTCAATCATAATGATATTGACAAGGTCGTCATCTATCTAAAGTGGGGTTATTTTAGAGGCTTTGCTTCCATTGTGGGAAACTTAAACATTTCTCTACTATTTCTCTAACTATGCATATGAAAGAGATTCTTTTCTAGGAAGCAAGATCATGGGGCCCAAAAAGATTGCATTCTGGGAAAGAAATACCCCAACTTTTAAGGCCAGAAAAAAAGGGGGGGGGGGGGGGGGGTTGCAGTATGACAATTGGAAAATGGGATCCAGGACAAAACATTGGTTAAGGGAAGAGCAATGGCTGAGTATTCTTATTGCGTGTGCAAGTTAGAAGAAGATCTTGGCTAATGTTCATGCAATGTCCAGAGATAGGCAACTGGTGCAAGCACAAATTGATTCACCAAATGATGCACATTGTTTGCACATTATTATTCATATAAAGAATTAAGATAAAATACTGGCCCTCAAGTTTTGAAAAATTATCTGCAGCACGTATACCTTGACATGTTGCAAATAGAAGTTACTTGGAAGTGTTGAGATAGTGGTAAAAGTGGATAATACTCACATGGATACAAAATTTGTTCCAAATACTCTACTGTGAAGATAGCCACATCGAATGGACGTGGATTAGGAAAACAACAGAAATGGAAGATGTTTTGGCAATGTTTGATAAAGGAGAAGAATGACATCTTATGCACCAAGAAGCATAAATTACACTACGAACAGGATATATTAGAGATTACATCAGATTTCAATTGGCTGATGCAAGATTTCAACCTTTAGATGACCATTCATTAGCTAGCCGGGCATCATTAGGGAGGAATTTCTATCCAATATGTATTTGAAATTCTCTATCCATTTCCTTCTTTACCTGAAGTTGTATACGATCGTATGTGGATGGTTGGGACTCTGATATGTTTCATCATTATGAGGATTTTTCTCTAGGAGTTGCTGAAATGTTCTGTATTGAGAAAAGTGCTTGATAGGATGGCTTTGTAAAACTTTGACCTTTTTCTTAACCCCTCAAACCAAGTCTAGAGTTAGCACTTTTCTTTCATCACAACAATTAGGCTATTGGACACGATTCAATATCGTGGTAAGGCCACTACTTCGTGCCCTTAGAGTATGTGCATTGGTTATGATATGTTTGTTTTCATCATGTATTTATCAGGAGATACTTTTTTGATCGAGGTCATTCATGTTCCAATGGTCAAACTTCAAAGTTTATTTCAAACATGAACAGTGCCATCATTTAGTTGTCTTTATTCCAAATGAAGTGCATGCTTTGATTCAAAGAGTTCTTGTTTCAAATACCATTTTATCATGAGATGGAAGCATTTATTCACGAAATGCACAAGACTATAAGAAAATGTGGTGAATTTGTTGCATTTTTATGAGAGAAAAGTATGCAATAGCAGCACAAAAATTGACATGCTAAGATGCATGGTTGAAAATAGAGAATTAACAACAGGAAAAGTGTTGAGTCATACATATAGGAATATTTCATATATTTGCAAGTTCTAAGAGCTATATAAAAAAATGAACTAATAAATTATAAAAGACAAACAAAACTAGAGAAAACAAAACAAAAAAAGAAACACCTTGCAGAAAATTTGAGCCATGGATATTGCATGTTCATTGATTGAGCTCTTTAATAAAATAAAATCAAGGAAGGAGCATCAATTATTCTCTTTAAAAGAACAAAAAGAGTGGTTACCAACATGAATTAGATTATTAATTTATGCAACACCCCTTCCACCTAATTTTACAATATGGTGTGTATGCACACATGCCATGCTTATGAGCAACAAACTCCCAATGCTTTCCTTTTTCCAGCCCATATAACATATTTAGGGACTATGGAAATATTCTATGGTGTTGCTGAACTCTATTATGCATTGCAATGTATAGTCAATGGCAAAAGCCATAGCCAAAATGGTTTGTTCGGTAAGTTCATTATGCATTAATCGGAGTCTTTGATGGACTTTATTGTCCAAGCATGTAATGTTATATGGAAGGATGTGAATATGCCCACTTCATAGAAAGATGTTCTTTTCTTTTCTTAAAGAGAGAAGAGCTCTTATTGGAAGTGAGGTGGGCCTAATACTAATATTCACAAGCTTACAGGATCTTCCAACACATGTACCTTAGCATACACACCTTGAGACTCAAAATTAGATGAATGAAAAATAGAGAGAGAATACACAGTTTTCAAACTGTAACGGTAAGTTGAATGCTTACCTACACTATCTAATATGAATGTCAAATTACAATGTGTGTAAATGATACAAAACTGAATGTATGCTTACAAAAACCGAATCTAGCCTGAATTTAGGGTTCTAGATAAATTGTGTTTAACGTGCCTAAGAGGTATGAAGAGTGTTTGTATGTGCGATCGAAGTGAATAGAAACAATTTAGAACTGTTTGTACAGCAATCCTAATTCTGAAATTACGGTTTCAGAAACCCTAAATCAGAAATTGAACTAAATAGCAAGAAAAACTCTTCCTTGTGTGGAAGTAGAAAGCACAAAGCCTTGGAACAAAAGAAACAAAAGAAGAACTTGCTACTTACGAAACTCAACTAAAGCTAATGGTTGGCTTCCAAAATCTCCTCCAAATATGGACCAAAACTTAGATACACCTTCCCCAAGAGTTAGAACACTTCAATAGGCCTTGAGTGATCAATGAGTGATGCTAAACTATGACCCCGAACCGCTTCTTTTAGAGGCTTTAGAAGCTTTGGTGAAAATTTGGTGAAAAGCTTGCGATAGCATCAAAAAAGAGACCAGCTTTTCAAGGTCCGATAATTGCTTTTCAGGTCAAAGACTCCAACGATCTCTCAAATGAGCCATCAGATGGATTAGAGGGTTAGCTTTCCTTGATGCTCATTAGGTGACGAACAAGAATATGCAAAAAACACACACATCCAACACTTCATGCTTTATTGATGATCACCATCTTGATGGCATGCATCATCAATTTGGGGTCGCCTCATGCATTTGTCAGCAGAGCATTGGTGGTCCCCAAGGATGCGGGTCCCACGGTCATGATGCCCACCACTTTGGTGGTCTCCCCTCCTCCTTACCTCACCAACATATGGTCACCCCATCTACTCGATGCATATATTGTGGTCACCTCAACATTGACTCCCATCCAAAGGATGATCGTTCTTTGTAAAGGGTGGTATCCCTCATCTATTCTACTCTACAGTTGGTGGCCCATGATACTCTACAAAAGTGTGTTAGTCTCTCTTTTTGGCTTTGAAACTTCTTTATGGGGTCTTCTCCTCCTCTTCTCTCCCTCCTTGGCTTTGCGACCCACCTCCTCCTCTAGTCTCCCTCCTTGGCTAGGAGAGCTCCCTAATGGCACCAAGAATGAAAGGGCCAAGGAAGATAGTCGAAAGTTCAACTCTCCAAAGTCATGTAAATACCATAGGCAAGCCAGCAGGAAGTAAGTCCAAAAGTTGTTACATTGCCAAGGATGGTGACCAACCTCGGAACTTCATTTTGAAAGTAGCCACCCCTTCTAGGCCATTCTGTGGTGTCCATCCCATATCAAGGGACACTTTTTCCCTCCAACAACCATTTGTGCTCATCCAAAGCCACTCATGTGGCCTTCCGCTATCTACATGAGAAGCTTCTGGTCACTAATTTGAGACCACCACTACTATCACTTCTAGGGCTACTCAAAGCATTTTTTTTTTACTTATGCATATGGAAGCAGCACTTGGGATTTTTAATAGGATTCTATGCTGTGATTTGGCTACTTACCTCAGTGTGTGTGTTGGCTATCCTTGCTGAGTATTGTTGGAGTCTTTGGCTAGACTTTGGCCAAGTCACGTAGTGTATTGTGGATTTCTTGGCAATTAGTGAAACTATAATTTGTGATGTCTAATGTCATTTCCTTAAACATATTAGTCTAATTGGCATAATGTGCTCAACTTCTCCTTGTGTGTTTTATCATCTATTCCTTGTGTACTTTGTTATCTGAAGCTATACTTTGGTCTGTGAGTGTATTGGAAGTCATCAAAATCTTAGAGTCTAAGTCATTATTTGTTTGCAAGGGAGGCTTGCATGTAAGAGTGACTCAAAAGGTAACCTCGAGGGTAGTCAAATGGAAGTAAAATAAATGGTATGAGACTATTCGAGTTGTGTGTGTTCTGGCATGAGCAGATATATATTCACTATTTTATTATGTGATGTAATTTATGCTATTGTGAGTTTAGATATTCTTTAAGAGCTCCTTTGTGCCCTTTGTTCTACTTCTACCCTCTTAAGGATTTTTGCATTTGTGGACAGTGTCTCTCTGTAGAGGCATATTATAGGGTATACTTTCCTAAGGAGAACCCTCCTTGAGTAGGTTGTCTTTGGCGATGCACCACCCTATCTTCTTTGAGAACCTAGGCCTGGGTACCTCTTATACAGTTTGAAATGCATGGTCGGACCCTTGCATGCTTTGTGGAAGCCACACTTTGGAAGTAAAAATTCTTCTTTGTTTCCACTTTTCCTTAATTTTTAAGGCTTGCTAGGCTTCTACCTAGTACAGGATAAGTGGGTACATGACCCATACCTTAGCGGCTAGGGAATCTCTTCGTATTCTCAAGATTCCCATAAAAACTTATGATAGGAAGAGTTCATCTTATCACCCTTCTCGACAATCATTAACCCCCATATCCTTAACTCTTCCTATTGATTTTCTAAAGAATTAGCTCATATGCCTCTTAAAGAAAAGACTAGGAGAGCATTGGAATCCACCTCTAATACCTCTAAGGATAACCAATTACAAATGGAAGACCTTACAAATCTCTTGTCAAGGCTAAACATTAAATTTCCTACTTTCAAGGGCGTCGACAATCACATAAGGAGATTTATCTTCTTTTGTAGGGGACGTGTATTGCCAAATTGAAAGTATATCCTTGATGGACTTGCAAACAAGTGGTATAGTCAACATGCATATGGACATTTTGACACTTCGAAAACTCTAAAGATCTCCTTCCGTCAGACATTTCGGCCTAGCAATTCATCGGAGAGAGCTTTGGACCAACTTGAGAACTTGAGGCTAAAACCATATGAATCATGTCTTGAACTCTATACACATGCAAAAACTCTTGTTGCTCACTTGCCACATGCCCCAAGTGGCTTTTTTGGTGAAGAAATGGATTGAGAAGGCCTTGCCAAAGACCTCTCAATAGAAAATGTGAGAATCTCTAACACTGGACGCTACTTTGAAAGACTTCATGGAAGCTAACTCACACATAGAAGAGGAAAGAGCACATTTTGAAGATGGTAATCAATCTAACTACACTAGCTCCATGGACCCGATCAAGCATCTCATGACGGATTTAAACGCATTGAAGGTGGTACCATGAAGAGAAGGTTATCTCGCCTCAAGCACGACACAATGATGATCTACTTTCGCAACTTCGATGGGAAGTGAAGGAGTTGCATGCTGCTAAAGAAATCCGTAGGCAAATATGGTATACAATATGCAATAACAGTGATCATTCTAACTTGTACTGTCCATATAGGGTGACTTTCCAATTTTGTGGCAAAAGTGGTCATGAGGCCTTCAATTGCTATTTCCTCAAGGGAAGGAAAGAAAGAGGTAACTCTCATATCCGCGACACTTTTTATGCTGGCACATCAAATTCACAAAGCCCGGACTGAAAATTCCTAAATTGACCAAAGTACACATGACCTCTCATGGGCTATCAATATGGAGAGCACCGTCATATTTAAAATAAGTGACCAAAGTAAGTTCTTCCTACTTGAGGACCCACCACCATGTCTACATTGCCATTGTTCCAAAGTCCACTATACGAGGGACTTCCAATGCAACTGTCTCGCTCCAATTCCCATGATAGAAGTCTCTACACAAGAAGAAGGGATCACTCCACTTCTTTGGTTGTTCCATCCTCTATGGAACCCATGATGACTAGGGCAAGGAGAGCAACGGTGGCAAGGCAAGAAGATCAACAAAGACCACAAGGGAAAGAAGATGGGAAGAAGAATGAATTGAAAGAGAATGAGGCCAACCATGTACATTTGTTGTAGACATTGAAGAAATTATGAAGGAAACTCATCATAAGGTCCACCTATATCACCTTATTAAGATGGATGTTAAGGTATGAAGTGACTTACTAAAGTTCAATCACTTTACCTACTTGAGCCTGCCACTGTAGATCAATTTCTTGATCTATATGCTCTATGTGGTGTGTCCTCTTAAGTGCAATATGCACCGTGGGTTGCAATTTGAAGACTCAATAGGAAAAAAAAAATAGCATATACAATGACACAATGAAATAAGTGGAAGAAGCTGAAATTAGGAGTACAAACAGCTCAAAAGAGGATTAGGAGACGTAAGCATACACCTGTATTCTCAATGCTGGACTACGATTCTAAACATACATGCTCAAGACTCTAGTCTTCCAACTAGCTACCCGAAAGAAGATTGGCCAATCACTGCTTGCCCACTTCTCACTCAGAGTGCCAAGCTAGTTGATTCCAAATCTACCAAGTGGAGCACTAGTGGTAAGCTAAGAGCTCTACACACACAAAAGAAGGCAAAGCTTCAGCTCTGCATTCCTTCCTCAAGTCTCTCTCTGAGCTTGTCTCTTCTTCTCCTCTCTCGTCTCCTCCTTTTGATGATGAAGAGGTCTACTTATATAGTTTTTCTGAAAGTGAAGGATAGCAAAAGGGGACAAAATTAGTTTCTTCTTTGGCAGAGAGAATCTGACAATTTTGGTACTCTGGAAGCTTCCTTCTTGGTCCACTTTTCCTGCGTCGTCACTATCTTCCAAATTTTTGTATTCGGCGTCGTACACCGTCCATGAGTTCTCCGCGTGCAAGAGGCTGAAAATTTAGACTATATGGAGATCTGGGAAATTTAGTCGCTTTTTCAAGTGAAAAGGTAGAATAAATCAAAAGTATACCCTTTTCTTAAAAGTTAGACTACTTTTGAAGTAAGTAGACTAACTTCATAAAATTGGTGAACTTTTGAGTAAGTCGAATAACTTGTAAAATTTGACTAAAAAAATCGACTATTTGGTCAACTTAGGAAAATTAAACAACTTAGAGATTTGGCTAAAAAAATCGACTATTTGGTCAACTTGGGAAAATCCACTAATTGGACAACGACTTGGGAAAATAGGTGAAATGGGAATTTAGACAACTTGGGAAAATAGGTGAAATGGGAATTTAGGCAACTTGGGAAAAGAGGTGAAATGAGAATTAGACAATTTGGGAAAATAGGTGAAATGGGAAAATAGGCAACTTGGGAAAATAGGTGAAATGGGACTTTAGTCAACTTTGGAAAAGAGGTGAAATGGGAATTTTGGCCTTCTTCATGAGCTGGATCCCCCTTCCATTTTCTTGCTCTTCGCTTCTTCTCCTTCTCCTTTTGTTCGAAATCGAGGTAACTTGCCTTGTGCTTTGCTTCTGCATCTTGAAAAGCAAAACAAAAAAATACATTATTTTAAGGGTGTATCAAAGTACCCCGCTACAGGTTGCCCACCACTTAGACATTCTCCGTCCTCGGAGAAAATATGGATGTCTTTTCTTTCTTTTTTTTTTTCTTGTCTTTCTTTTTTCTCTTTTCTCTCTTTTCTTTTCTCCCTTTTTTTTTTTCCCCTTTTATTTTTCTTCTCTCTTTCTTTTTGCCGAACTCTTGCTGCTGTTACTCTGGTAACAAATCTAAGTTCGATTTTCCGCTGATAACAATTCGAAGGTCAATTTTCAGTGGACTGCTCATTCAAGGGTGAGAAAATGGCCAAAACATTCAAAGGTGCTGCTCGCTGCAGCCTTCCATTTAAACAGGCGGTTGACTGAAAATTAAGCTTATGCTCTCCATTTAAACTAGCCGTTGACTGAAAATTAAGAAAAGAAGATCGCCTGACTCTGCAAGAAGATGGTGAAGAGCTGGAACAGCAGTCAAGAAATTTACTCCGGGCTGGTATAGTAGTCAAGAAATTTTATTCCCACCTCACCTGACTCTTCAAGGGAAGAAAGACCATTGCTCATATGGTGAAGAGCTTACAGTAGTCGACTCTCCAAGGGAAGGAAAGCGGCTGCCAAGCGACTGCCCACATCTCGAACGCAGCAATTGATGAAAATCATCCAACGAAGAAGAACAAGTCGACTAACTTGTGGAGGAAAAGTCGACCTAGTAGCATAAACCACTTAACCAAAAAATTGACTTTTTGACCTAACAACTTAAAAATCGACCTTCGACATAAAAAATCGACTTAACAACTTCTCAAAAAAAATCGTCCTTATTATCATATACACATTGACTAAACACTTAAAAAAAATCAACCTTCTTTTGTTTTTTAGAAAAAAAATCGACCCAACAGCTTAACAAAAATCGACTTTTCAACTAAAAACAAAAATCGACTTTTTTTTTCAAGAAATCGACCTTTTTTCAAAATTCGACCTAAAAAAAAAATGGACTTTTTTTTTTTTCAAGAAATCGACTTTTTTTCAAAATTCGACCTAAAAAAAAAATCGACTTTTTTTCCCAAAAAGTCGACCTTTTTTTAAAATTCGACGAAAAAAAAAAATCGACTTTTTTTTTTCTTCACAAAATCGACCTTTCTTAAAATCCGACCTAAAAAAAATCGACTTTTTTTTTTTTTTGAACTAAAAAAATCGACCTATCAAAAACAATCGACCCTTTTTTATGACTTGGAAAAAATTGACCTATCAACTTGACCAAAATCACTCAATCGACTTATTTTAGGAAATTGACTAATTAACCCACCCAAAAAAAATGAATGACCTGCTCCAAGTGGATAACTTCTTTTCTTTCTTGCTTGCTTCTACATACTTTGGATTAAGTCGATAAATCCTTCCTCTTACCGGCTTAGCATCATGAATGAGTGGAATAGAATGCTCTCCAAGATGAACCGGAATTCCTTCTGAGTCATGGTATCTCCATGCAAAATATCCAACTTCCCCCAACTATGGTAAGAAAGTGTAATTTATAGATGTTCAAAATGGAAGAAAACATACCATATGGTTGTAGAAAAATAATTGAAGATGACCAAAAGGTCCAACTTGGGCTAGTGCCCATAGTGACCTAGATGAAGTTATGCGAGCATTTCAGCATTGTATTGAGTAGTCTAGGAAGGCATTGTCTCTTCTTGATGACTCTATTGCATCTTCAAAGCTTCAAGTTCCCTTCTAAGTTTCTCGATAGGATCCATGTGGCTTGCATATGACGGCTGATTATTCCTTTCAAATGGAGTTTGGCTTCTACAATACATGACACAATAGCCACAAATTCTTCCAATGTAGAGTTGAGTCGGAGGCACTCTCTCAACTTTTGTTGTGAAGACTAGGGCAAAACCTTCTCAATCCATTTTTTGACCATGAAATCCCTTGGTGCATGAGGTAAATGAGCAACCAAGGCCTTAGAACGTGTGTATAGGTCATGGAAAGATTCACATGGTTGGAGCTGGAAATTTTCAAGTTTGGCCAAGACTCAATCAAATGAGTTGCTTGATCGCAGTCTTGATCGCCTCCAAAGTGGTGAAAGTGCCCATTCTTGCGTTTGTTTTACCACTTATCAGCAAGTCCATCCAAGGTATAATAGGCCAATCATAGCATCATCCCCAGCTTGCAATCCTCTCCTTCGGCATGAAGAGATAATATCCTTACGTGATTGTCTGAATCTTCCTGCAACAAGCCTTTGAAAGTAGGGAATAATGTTGGTTAGGTCTTCCGGATGAACCTGTGTGTCTTCCAAGTGTTTGAAATAGAGTCAAGTGCTCGTCTAGCCTTCTGTTGAGGAGGTGTTTGGGCTAACTCTAACAGGTTGCTTGGGCCTCCTTGAAAAAATTCAGAAGGCAGTCTTAATGGCAGAGGAAAAAGTGGTTTCCTTGAAGGAATGGATCGACGAGTTATTTTCCTATTGCTGGTTTTCAATGGACTCTTGAGAGGACTATGAAGAGCTTCTCTCGAAGAATGGGTATGGATCATACATAGACTCGTACCCACCCACACTCCATTGCACAGCAGCCTAACAAAGACTTGACTTGCAAGAGAAATATTTGGAGTAAAACGTAATCCATCAATGCACCTTGCACAGAGTATGCAACCGTCCCACCAGGTGTGCCAAACTGTAGCTTCCCTTACCGGGTGGCTATGTTAGGGATGGGCTTTCCTCGGAGAACTTTACCTCATAACATGCTGTGTACCTGTTGAAGGCAAACAAGAACCCAAAACAAGAAACTGTTGGAAAATAGAACACGTTGAAAGATACCAGAGAAGCTAACTGCTGGAATACAATACAGCTTGTAAGTATGAAAACTACGAATTGTGAGACTAATCAGCTTAACAAGTCACCAGGGGGATAGATACAAATTACCAGTACGTCAAGCTACTATAGAGTCAATCCTAGGAAAAGAAGATGAAAAGAAATAGTTGCATTGTCTTATGGATGATTTTCGTCGGTGTATAGCTTACAATGTAGTGTTCTGAAAAACATTCAATGTTTTACTCAATACATTCCATAGAACCCTTACACAACTTTGTAGGCTTTATTTTTATTTGAAGAAGACATTGAAGAACTATTTAGTGTCCAGAAATTTTTGACATAGGAATAGGATGTTTTGTTCGCTACATTCTTGGCAGCTACAGCAAAATATTGAGCTGGATGCATGTGATATTATCATATTTGTCATATGCTTGAGAAATCTGAAAAGTTGTATAGACACTCACATGTCCAGTTCCAAAGTCATCTAAGGAACTCTGACCTGTGGCTCATGGCACAAGAATAAAGATCCCGTAGATCTTTACATTACCCTTCTTATTCTCTAAAACAATGTTGAGCTGGAGGCACAATAGTTTGTCGTACACTTGAGATACTTGAGTCTTGGAAAGTAAGATGTATAAACACTCACGTTTCCAGTTCCAAAGTCATCTAAGGAACTCTAATTGGTAGCCCATTGCCCAAAAACAAAGATTCCGTAGATCCTTGCATCACACTTCTCATTTTCTAAACAAATAAAAAATGGTTGTTTCATCTTGAAAATATGAAGTCTATCTGATCATGCTAATTAGGTGCATGATTGCACATTATTTTTAGTGTCCAAAATGTTAATGCTGTACAAACTGCCATTTGAACTATAACATATTTCATGTATGTGGTCATATACAAGATATCCATTTGCAAAGTTGCTTTGTGCACGTGCATATGCTGGCATTTACCCAAATCCATCAATGCAAATGCCATGCTTCATAGAAGGAAAATTTCAAATTCTGTGGTTCCGCATATTACAAGTTGGTGGAAGGCCAAGAATAACTTCTTCCTGTCTAAGCTGATTTTCATCTATATTCAGCTGTCATTGCTCATTTGTGCCAATGGATATACATGAACTCTTGTAACAGAGGAGATTTGAGCAATCTTCAAACAGCACGGAAGGTGGTAGAGTACTGATGGGCTTCTTAACGAACGAGATTCTATATCACAGGATGGAAGATTACATAAGAAGGTCATTTTTAGGATCTTTTCAACTGGTAAGGCACAAAATCATGAAACAGAAGGCATCTAATGTCAGGGACCATACGGGAGTGGAACAAGAAAAGAATGCAAACAAACTGAGACCTGTCAGTGGAAAAGGAATGCAGATTACAAATACGGTGAGTATAAATATTTCCATCATAGTGTTCTCTGCAGTACATGCACTGGCATTTCCGGAACATGAACACGGATAAAAAACAGGCATAATGAGATAGGAGTTTCTTTGGTAAATAGACTCCCTGTATAAGAAAAGGGATCAAGAGCAGGGGACGTATGGGACTTATCAAGAGATTTTCCAGGTTCTTAGATTATTTTCATCAAATGCAATTGGACTTTGTGTTTCTTACAGTCACCATTATGTTTGACAGGAAGCTGAGCCAGCAAAAAAAAGAGTCAGGATTGCAAACGTGAAAAGAGGTACAGACATAAATAATAACTTATATTCCCAGGTCATTCTCAAATTATTCTAATGCAAAGAGTTCATGACTTATCAAAAATCAACATACTATATACGATACATATACATGGACACATTCTAAGTATCTGTTTCTGGATGAACTTTGTCTCCTTCCAGATTTTCCTCTCAAGTCGGCAGCTTTATTGGCCAAGAAAAAGGGTAACTGTGGATGAAACTGCAAAGTTTTGTGAGTCAGAGTTTACTAAAAAATATGCTCTTTTCTTCGTTCCAGGTGCAAGGAAAAGCAAACCAACAGATGCAGCAAGATGTAAACGTTGAGAGAGCATAATGACAAGCAGCCCAGAATATTGTAATGGCATAGATCACTTCAGATAGTGCAGTTGGCCTGATTACTTTGTTAACACGGATGCAGAACTTTTGTTGACATACACGGGCAATTGTTGTCTGAGTGATAGAGACACAATATGCATACCATAAATATGCAGACTTAGTATCGACAGTGATAATTATGTATCAGTTTATGGTATAAAAGTTTACTTTCCTTGATACAAATTGGGTTTATATTTAAAGATAAACGTTGTAATCCCAAAAGGACCTATGACGTTTCAATGCAATCAAATTTTAACGAAAATCTCTGTTCTTTCGTTGGCCAAATTTCATTGTGCTTCAGTTCCCCATAAGTTGGACCCGAGTTCTTGCAAATTTTAAATGCTAATTGCTTGATACGGAAACTCACAAAATACATAGAAGGAGAAGGCGAAATAAAAATAGTATACTGTCCCAAATGCAGCGGAAATGATCTGTTGCTTTATCATGAACGAAAGGGACCCATTTTCGCTGAATCATTTGAATTATGTAAGCTGTTGTCTTTCAATGAACCTAGTGCAGAATGCATCCTAATGAAGATAACCTGAGTACCCTTTTCCCATTTTTGTGTCTTATGAATATCCATGGCATGATGAAGCAAATGCGTGTACTGTCAGAACCACTCGTCACTTATTTGATGCCTCAACATGCATGAAATGGGAATTCATTGTGAGTTCCATGCAGCAGATTATTAGAGACTCCGAAAAATACTAAAATGCTATCCTAAAATCAGCTTAGTCAGAACTTCTTTCTCTACTTTGCACTAAAGTTGAGGATGGCATGCTCTTATTTAATACTGAATATGGTTTATGCATATAGATGCAGATAAACTAATGGAAATGCGGACATTCAATCTGCAAAAGTAAAGGCCAGATGCACTGAAGTCAATGATCTTCATGCTAACTCTAAATGCATTATGCATATTTGATCATTTACGGTGAAAGGTTGTCGGAGGGAACTCCGCCTGATGATTAACAGAAGAGGATCCTTTTTCATTTGTTTTTTTATCTCTGGTGACCTCTTTTATGTACCTGCAGGAGAATCGGACAAGAGGTTAGAAAATTAAATGCGTGGGTTCATGTGCTGTGTTTAAAGATGTATGCGCATGTGCATATGTGTATGCGTGAGCCTATGTAAATGTGTATGTATATATGATTAATCATATCTTTGTGTGTGCTTACGTGTTTGGGTTCAAGTGTATGTGTGTTATCTGCTTGAGTTTGAGTGCACATATGTGTAAATGGTTGTGCCCAGATGATTATGTGAATACCTAAGTGTGTGAGTGCTTATGTGGCTATGTAAATGAGTGTATGTGCATCTAATGTGTATGTGGTTATATATGCTTGTGTGTATGAGTGTCCATATCTGTATATCAATTGTGTGTGCATATGTACGTGTATCCATATCTATGTGAGTATTGAGGATGATCTCATGTGTATATGCATGTCTATGTGCATCTATGTGAATGGGCTAAGCTTTTATGTATGTATGTATGTGCTTATGATTGTGTGTGCCTATGTGTACATGACCATGTGTGAATATGTGTGTGTCCAAGTATGTCTATGTGTGTGTATGGAATATATAATTGAATAAAAATGTGAGTGTATATGCCCATATGAATGTATATGTGTTTATGTGCCTATGTGCACGTCTATGTGATTGTGTAGTATGAGTATGTTATTAATATTAGCACCAAGGAATCATTGGATTTAGATGCATTTTTGGTGTACGTTGAGACTAATTTTAATTTAATGTGGATGTAAATGGTGTAATCGTGATGTAATACAGTATAATATCAGTGTAATTGTGGTGTAATCACGATGTAATGATGGTTTAATGTGGTGTAATATGGTGTAATCTCAGTGTAATGTGGTGTAATCTCAATGTAATGTGGTATAATCATGGTGTAATGTGGTGTACTGTGGTGTAATCCGGTGTAATGAAGTGTAATATGGTTTAACGTGGTGTAGTCATGGTTTAATGTGATGTAATACGGTGTAATGTGGTATAATAGACATTACAGCAAGTATAAATAGGGATTACACTAAGTGTAATCAAGTGCAAGATCTTCAAGGAATGCAACCCATGATGCTATGTGTAAATGGAGTTTCGTTGTTTGATCGAGATGATCTAGGAGTCATTTTTGGGCTTTTGGCATATTTCAAACACGTTGGCGTTTAAGCACTAATGCATAGGTCAGACAACCAAAAACATGTCGATGTGCAAGAGATAAATTGCAAAAATCCCGAGCCTCATATGGAGTTATAGATTGCAATGCTTTCATAGGACATTGGCCAAGTACATATGTTGCAGATGTAACAACCTCAAGATAGAATCTATGTGGTAAAGTTATAGAGGAATGAGATGAACTAAATCAACTAGTAAACTCTTTTTTAGGGCAAGACTTTCGGGAAGACAAAATGAAGTCACGGATCATTATCACAACAAAATGAGAAGCTCGTGGGGGTTTTGGACTTCTTGGTGGACACAATGAAGTCTCCAACAAACAATCAATCACTTATCATCCTAATCATATGTGATTGGTTATGATGAGAACAATTCAATCACCAAAATGCAAACTATTATGACTTTGATTGTATTGGACGATTCAAGGAGATGGAAATATATCAATTGGATGTGAAGAATGCATTCATCAACGAAGATTTGGAGGAACTTTTGCATATGATCCAAACTCTAGGATTCTAAGACTCAAAGCTTTATATGCAAGTTAATAAAGAATTTGTGTGGATTGAAACAAACTCCAAGATCTTGAAATCAAAATATTTTGGAATATCTTAGCAATTGTGAATACAAGCTAAGTATGCTTAATCCCATGATTCATGCAAAAGAAATCTTTAAGAGAAGGTGTTCTATATGTAGATAAGTTGATCATAACAAGAAATAATGACCTAGGTATACAAGATATCAAAGAACAGATTAGGAAGGGTATCAAAATTCCAAACATTAGGCTCCTCAAGTGCTTCTTAGGCATCGAAATAATCTATGATAATTTGACATCTATCTTATTCAAATAATGTATCCACTATATGTGCTGTACAAATATGATGTGTGTGGATGCAAGCCACTCCCACAAACATTGAACCTAAATCTCAAAACTATTATAGGTCAAGGGGAAATCATTGGAGCTCATTCGAGACATAGCAAAGTATAGGAACATTATAAGTTCACTCATGTATGCAAAACTTATGTGACCTAATCTTGCTTATTTTGTAGGGATGTTATGTCAATTTTGCATGGTCATATACATATTCATGTGGTTGCATGTAGCGAGTACCCAATACATAAAGAACATAATCAATCAAGGTCATTTATATGATTATAATGGTTCAATGATGTAGATTGTGTATGAAGTAAAGATGATAGGAGGAGCGCTATAGGTTATGTTTTCATTGTAGGTACTAAAGTTATTTGTTGGAGCTCCAAAGAGCAACCCACAATTGTTCTTTCTTTTACAAAGATAGAATAAAACTGATTATCCCTAGCCATATGAAATTTCATGTGGTTAAAGAAGCTCATCAAGAACTTTTTCTTATGTGAGTTTTGATTTCTTAAAAAAAAAAGATTCGAAATTACAAAATGTCCTGAACATGCCTGTAGAAATCATCAATAAAATTCATGTGGTAAAGGTACTTCCCGAAAGAATGTGTCTGCATAGGACCACAAAAATCACTATGAACAAGTTGCAATTTATGAGCAGCTCAAAAGGATGAACATTGCATTTTGCCCAAAATATAGCCTTCATAAACATCTTTGCAAGTTGCCTCAAATTTGGGTAAAGAGGATACCATTTCAGATTTCTGCTAGCATAGCAAACTAGAAAAATTCAAATGACCAAAGCATGCATGCCAAAGCTTTGCATCTCAGATAACCTGAGAATCTTGAACTGCACATGTTTAATCATTCAAGAATTTTTCATAGTTTATGAGCAATCCGTGACTGAGAGATCATGAACTGTACATATGTCATCAACAAATTTGACAACCAAACCAATCTTGACTAATGTTGAAATTAACAACATATTTGTATTGATCCATGGAAGATACAAAGCATCTAGTAATACGAAAGAACTACCATCTGTACTAGTCAAAATGATCTTACCAACTCCCATTATAGAATAAGAGGAGTTGTTAGTGCATGTGATAGTATTCCATGTAGGGGAAAACTCAAGTGAACTAAAGAAAGTGTGAAGTGATGTAATATGTTTGGTTGCCCCACTATCAAAGTACCAAACATGTGAGTCTACTATAGACATACACTGCTCATGAGAAGATGGTCATAGTTGCAATACAGTATCAAACACCAATTCTTCATTCTGCACAAGATTAGTAGACCTTGTTTTAAGTGTAGAGGTATCTGCAACAACCATTCCAGCCTCTTTCTTATTTGCCTCTTTTGCAATCATTTTTGGACAAATCTTTATGACATGGCCATTTCCCTTATACTATTTGCAGAATTTTTTTGCTTTTCTGTTTTCTTCTCATTATTCTTTTCCTTCTTCAATGTGCAACATTAGCAAATTTTTGCTTACTAATAGGTGAGCTTTGTGTCGTTCTAACTACCTAGGAAAGCTTGATCTACAACACGCATAATGGACATGTCTTGTGTGGACTTATCTTCTTGCAACAAAATAGAGGGTAATCCCTCAAACGTCAAGGCATTAGGATTGCCTTCCATCATCAATCGAAGAGTGGAAGCAAAACTCTGGTATGAATCTAGAAGACCATTAAGAATAGCCTAAACAAGTGAACTATTTGGCAAGACTTCATCAACAGAAATCAATCGTTCCTTCAAATCTTTCATCTTTGTCAAAAAATTGTAATAGAATCTCCTTCATTCATATGCTAACTCTCCAATTGTTTTTAGAGGTAAGAAACATGAGCCTCATTTCTTGCCTAGTATAGAGTGGTAAGTGTATCCCAAGCATCCTTTGCTCTTTTGCAAGAGCGAATATGAGGGATAATGGCAGGCTTAATAGACAAAGCTATCAATGCATGTGTTTGATCATCTCTACCACCCCAACAAGGTTGATCTGCAATAGGTGCAGTAGGAACCACAGCATGTGTAGTAGAAACCACAGCGTTAATAAGAATTTGAAGATCATCATCTTCAATGCCATCTATATCATGTTCAATAATTGTGTTTGCATGTGTAATAGGACGTTTTTCAACACTCTCCTTTTTCTATCATGTATTAACGCATCATATATGCCCATAATGGGTAATTAGCACCATCCAATCTATCCTCCACAACCAACATACCGAATGTTGAAAGTTTTTCAAGCTCAAGAGTGTGGGAACATTCCCCAAATTGAACCTTCCACATCATCCACAATCAAAGGAGGCTGATTCTCACGAGTTGGAGGCATCAAAGCCTGACCATAATGGAAAGAAGTTGATTGCAGAAATTTAGCTCACCTCTTGATGTGATTGGATCTCATTTTTGACATGTATATGCTTTTGATTGGTTAAAGAGGTTGGTATGTGGTCTTTAAAACCTCTAATGAGTGGTACTACGACTTAGAGTTGTGGAAATACATGCTGAAGCTGCCCCCTTGCTTAAACACACCCCCTACTACCTATTTTTTGCATATTTTGCAGAAATTTCACTTTTACACACTCTATCTATCTAGATGATTTTGGCAGACCCCCCGGTCCTGTAATTGTTATTTCTCCTTCATCCGGAATCCATTTTTCAATGATTTTTGTCTTGTTGGAAAGCATATAAGTTCTACTTTTAGTGGTATAAGTTTTGGGTTCAGTGTCTGTACATGTGCATAGAAATGTCCATAACAGTGTTTGTGTAGTTAGCTAGTACTCTATGAAGAGATCAAGTTATCTGTTTTGTTGCAACTGGTTGATGCATCGTCCAGTATCCAAATGGAGTGATTTTTCTCTCATTTAAAAGTGAATTAGGTCTAGTTTAAGCTTGCAAAGTTTCATATTCAGTTTCTACATGTACTTAGAGAAACTTAGAAAATACAAAGCCTATGTCAGAAAAATTTCAAGATCCTAGGAGGGTTCATTTGCTTTTGTTGTGCACATAGGAGTGTTTATCCTCCAACAGTGGTATCAGAGCTATAAGTGGAGTATCAAAGAGAGAAGAAGGAGTTATTGAAGTGCAGTAAAGACTTTATCAAAGTTTGAAGGAAGAAAGCAAAGAACGGGAACGTCAATAACAAGGGGAAGCAAATACATCATCAAATCAAAGACGAAACTTCATCAAAAGGAGTAGCTCTATTTTTGAGGTAAAAGCCATATTTTTCAACTTCATTGCATCAAGGGGGAGGTTCGAAAGAGCTAGGAGGCTCCATGGCTGATCTCAATGCTCAGATTGAGAAGCTTGAAAAAGGAAACTACCAACCATGGCGATTTAGAATAAGCAATTTTTTGATGGGGAAAGGTTTGTGGGGACTTGTGAGTGGCGGAGAGCCAAAACCCTACATAGATGAGGTAATTCCAACCAATGACCAGAGAAGAGAAGTAAGAGAGTGGGAGAAAAGGGACAAAAGATTCATTTTCATTTTATGTCAGCATATTAGTAACTCCATGGTAGGGCATATTCAAGATTTGGATACATCGAAGAAGGTGTGGGAGTGCTTGGAGAGATTGTACTCAACCTCCACAAAAGCTAAAAAAAATCAGCTCAAGAATGAGCTAAATAATCTTTGAAAAAACCTCTCTCAAGGTGCTAATGATTACATATTAAAGGTTAAAGAGTTTGCAGATGCACTAAGGTCAATCGGTTGCACCCTAGATTATGATGATCTTGTCACCCACACCCTAAATGGACTTACGGAAGATGAAAAATGGAGGGCATTCACAACTTCAGTGTATGTAAGAGACTCTCTTCCTGATTTTGATCAACTAATCATTCTCATGGTGATAGAGGAGATGAACCTTGACGGTCATAATGCCAAGGATAGCCAAGGGCAATTGTTGTATGGAGGTAGAGGAAGAGGAAGACACAACCGAGGTGCTACAAGAGGAAGAGGAAGATATCAAAGCAACCAAGGGGGTCAAGGACAATAAGAAAATGCAGGTCAAAGAGGTGGAAGAGCCACAAATAGAGGAAGAGGTGCAAGATTTGGTGGAAGAGGACAACCCACCACTTCAAATGGATGCTTTGTATGCGGTAAGCCTGGTCATTTTGCAAATGAATGTTATCATAGAGCTCAAAGACAAGGGAATCAAAGCAACAACAATAATTATAGAGGGCAAGGTAATTATGCAAACACATCATCCAGCCAAGAGAATGATTATTTACTTGCCATAAGGTATGGTGAAGATACAACTCAAGCTAGTGAAGATGTATGGTATGTAGACAGTGGATGTAGCAATCATATGTCCCGTCGAAAGGATCTTTTTAGTAATTTGCAGATCTCAAAGCATCAAGGAAATGTGGAAACAGGTGAGAACTCAGAGCATACCATTCAACATGTGGAAGATATCAGTTTGGAAGGAAATCAAAGAGCAAAGTGCTTATCAGAGGTATTACATGCCCCTACTATTACCAAAAACTTGATTTTGGTAGGCCAAATGGTAGAAAAAGGCTATCAAGTTAGGTTCAATGAAAGAGGATGTTTTGTTGAGGATCCAAGGGCAGGTTTCAAGTGCATACCAAAAGGAAAAAAGCAAGGGAGAATGTTCACAATGGACATAAATCAGCCACACCATTCAGGTTGTGAAATTTGTTGATGACAGATGTACAGTTCATGATCTGTCAAATGGCGATGTTATTATTCCTTCTGGCATTTTATGTCGTGGGTTGTATAAGCTCATAGACTATGAAAGATCTGTTAATGATTCGGCATGTGCAGTTCATGATTCTTAGGCTATGTCAGATGCAAAGCTTTGGCATGCACGCTTTGGTCATCTGAATTTTGCTAGTTTGCTACGCCTGCAGAAATCTAATGTGGTGTCTTCTTTGCCCAAGCTTGAGGCACCCAGAAAACATGTATGTGAAGGCTGTATTTTGGGCAAAATGTAGCGTTCCTCCTTTCCAAAAGATGATTCAGTTTGGGCTACGTAGAAATTGCAGCTTGTACATAGTGATGTTTGTGGTCCTATGCAGACACCCTCTTTTGGAAATTACCTTTACTTCGTGACTTTCATGGATGACTTTTCCAGGCCTGCATGGGTATATCCATTGAAGGCAAAGTCCAAAGTGTTCATGTGCTTTAAACAGTTTTTGGTTTTGGCTGAAAATCTGTCAGCATGTAAAATGGGCACCCTCCGTTTTGATCGAGGGGGGGAATATATGTCTTCTGATTTTAATGCATTTTTGGTTGAACGTGGGATAAAACACCAGTGTACAATGCCGTATACACCTCAACAGAATGGAGTTGCTGAACGAAAGAAGAGGTCAGTCATGGAGATGTCGAGGTGCATGGTCAAGAGTCAGGCTTTACCACATAGTTTCTGGCTTGAGACTGTCATGTGTGCAGCATATGTACTGAACAGGTGTCCCACTAAAGCGCTACAGTCTATCACTCCATATGAGGCTTGGCATGACCCCAAGCCATCTGTTGCTCATCTGCGTGTTTTTGGTTGTTTGGCATATGCACTAGTGCCTGAACAACATCGCAGAAAATTGGATGATAAGGCACTAAAATGTATTTTTGTTGGGTACAGTTCTGAAAGTAAAGGCTACCATCTGTATCATCCACAGACTAAACGCATTCTGGTTAGCCGTGATGTTGTCTTTGTGGAAGATGCTATTCAGCCATTGCTTTCATGTACTAAGGAGACATCTGCTAGCTCCAAAGACATGTATGATACTTTGATCCCTCTTTTTACAGGTGGACAGTCTAGTCCTGGTCCTAATGAGGCAACTTCTCAGCCTTTGCAGGTTTCATATCATGATGCAGATCATTCCATTTCTGATGCAGATTTAGTAACATGATGCACTTGTTGATGAGAGAGCTGATATTGAGCAGGCAAAAACTATGCCAAAATGGCTAGTGCAGACTTTGCGTGATAGCAAATTAGATGCACCTTTGTCATATCGTACTCGTTCAGGCTCTCATAGTGCCTCCTTTGCATCAGATTGCTATGTTATGGCTGCGTCTAGTCTCTGTGATGAGAATGAGCCTGTTTCTTTTGATGAAGCACAAAATTCAGAAAATTGGATGGTTGCTATGCAATCTGAATATGATGCTATAATGAAGAATGGTACATGGTCTTTATGTGAATTGCCTCCTGGCAAGAAGGCCATTGGCACTAAGTGGGTATACAATCTGAAGCATAAACCTGATGGTACAGTTGACAGGTATAAGGCTAGGCTTCTTGCAAAGGGTTATGCGCAAGAAAGAGGCATTGATTTTGATGAGACCTTTGCACCTACATGCCGTATGACTACTGTTCGGAGCATTTGTGCACTTGCAGCCCATCATGGTTGGAATGTACATCAGTTGGACATTAAAACAGCATTTTTGAATGGTGACTTGCATGAAGAAGTGTATGTTTTTCAACCCCGTGGCTTTGTGCAGAAAGGGCATGAAAACCAGGTGTGCAGGTTAAAGAAGGAATTATATGGTTTAAAGCAAGCACCACGTGCTTGGTATGAGAAGATACATGCCTATCTGGTTGCACATGATTTTGAGAACAGTCCAACTGAAAGCACCTTATATATTAAGCGTGCTAATGATGTGCTTCTGATCATTGTTGTCTATGTTGACGACATGCTTCTCACTGGTCCTATTGAGAAGCATATTGCTGCTTTCAAGGCTGATTTGCATGCCTCATTTGAGATGTCTGATTTGGGGCATTTGCATCACTATTTGGGCATTCAGTCTATGCAAGTTGATGGTGGAATGGCTTTGTGTCAAACGAAATATATTGACACATTATTGCAGCGTTTTGGCCTTGAAGACTGTAAGCCTATTGCCACTCCTAAGGAGACAGGTTTACGATTGAGTCTTCATGATGCTGGAGATGCATTTGATGTTGTTCTCTATCAGCAGGTTGTTGGATGCTTGATCTACTTATGCATTACTCGGCCAGATATTCAGTTTTCTGTCTCACAGATGATCAGGTTTATGCATTGCCCAGGAGTCATGCATTGGAAGGCGGTTAAGCGCATCTTTCGCTACTTGAGTGGTACTCGGATACTTGGGTTGTTTTATCCCAAGGGGGGATCACTATCGCCAGATTTGCATGCTTTTTCTGACTCAGATTGGGCTGGTTGCTATGACACTCATGTGTCCACCAATGGTTTTTGCTTCATGCTTGGTAGCTCATGTATATCTTGGTTGAGCAAGAAGCAGCCTACTGTGGCCACTTCCAGTTGTGAGGCTGAGTATAGGGCAGCTTTCACAACGACTGTCGAGTGTGTGTGGCTGAGATGCCTTATGGCTGATTTAGGTGTTGGCCAGTCTTCTGCCACCACCATCTTCACTAACAGTCAGAGCGCATTGGCAGTTGCGAGGAACCCTGTGTTTCATGCTCGCACTAAACACATTGAGGTGCATTATCACTATGTCAGTGAGAGGTTCTCTGTTGAGGAGATCAGCTTGGCATATGTGCCCATGCAGGAGAACATTGCAGACCTTTTCACAAAGGCTCTGCCTAGGGAGAAGTTTGAAGCTTTCTGTAAAGCTTTGGGCTTACTTCCTTTTGTGGAGTGATTTCCACATAGCTTGGCACTTCCTTATACATGAGTTCCAGCTCCTTGTTCACCTCATCACTCCCAGGGGGGATTTGTTCATATATTTAGGTAGTGATGTGTGTGAACACACTAGGACCGTCGGGGCACTTTTTTCCCTCTTTAGGAGGCTTTTCCCCCCTGGTTTGTATATACGCCTATTTCCCTAATGGGCTACTTATCTTTGTACATTCTCTAGTAATACATTCAATATTGTGTGTTATGCTCCAAGCTTCTTCTTCTTCCTTGTGTTGTTCGCGTGCTTTCGCAGACGTCTAACTCCAACAAGTGCCAAGCTATGTGGAAATCACTCCACAAAAGGAAGTAAGCCCAAAGCTTTGCGAAAAGCTTCAAACTTCTCCCTAGGCAGATCCTTCATGAAAAGGTTTGCAATGTTCTCCTACGTGGGCACATATGCCAAGCTGATCTCCCCAGCAGAGAACCTCTCCCTGACATAGTGATAATGCACCTCAATGTGCTTAGTGCGAGCATGAAACATAGGGTTCCTCGCAACTGCCAATGCGCTATAACAGTCAATGAAGATGGTGGTGGTTAGAAGACTGACCAACACCCAAATCAGCCATAAGGCGTCTCATCCACACACACTCAACAATCGTTGTGAAAGCTTCCCTATACTCAGCCTCACAACTAGAAGTGGCCATAGTAGGCTTCTTCTTGCTCAACCAAGATATACATGAGCTACTAAGCATGAAGCAAAAGCCACTAGTGGAGACACAAGTGTCATAGCAACTAGCCCAATCAGAGTCAAAAAAAGCATGCAAATCTGGCGGTAGTGATCCCCCCTTGGGATAAAACAAACCAAGTAGCCGAGTACCACTCAAGTAGCAAAAGATGCGTTTAATTGCCTTCTAATGCTTGACTCTTAGGCAATGCATAAACCTGCTCATCTGTGAGACAGCAAACTAAATATCTAGCCGAGTAATGCATAAGTAAAGCAAGCATCCAAGAGCCTGCTGATAGAGAACATCATCAAATGCATCTCCAGCATCATGAAGACTCAATCGTAAACCTATCTCCATAGGAGTGGCAATAGGCTTACAGTCTTCAAGGCTAAAACATTGCAATAATGTGTCAATCTATTTCATTTGACACAAAGCCATTCCACCATCAACTTGCATAAACTGAATGCCCAAATAGTGATGCAAATGCCCCAAATCAGACATCTCAAAGGAGGCATGCAAATCAGCCTTAAAATCAGCAATATGCTTCTCAATAGGACCAGTGAGCAGCATGTCATCAATATAGACAACAATGATCAGAAGCACATCATTAGCATGCTTAACATATAAGGTGCTTTCAGTTGGACTATTCTCAAAACCATGTGCAATCAGATAGGCATGTATCTTCTCATACCAAGCACGTGGTGCTTGCTTTAAACCATATAATACCTTCTTTAACCTAAACACCTGGTTTTCATGCCCTTTCTACACAAAGCCACGGGGCTGAAAAACATACACTTCTTCATGCTAATCACCATTCAGAAATGTTGTTTTAATGTCCAGCTGATCTACATTCCAACCATGATGGGCTGCTAGTGCACAGATGCTCCGAACAGTAGTCATACGACATGTAGGTGCAAAGGTCTCATCAAAATCAATGCCTCTTTCCTGCACATAACCCTTTGCAACAAGCCTAGCCTTATACCTGTCAACTGTTCCATCACGCTTACGCTTTAGCTTGTAAACCCACTTAGTGCCAATGGCCTTCTTGCCAGGAGGCATTATAGCAGCCATCCAATTTTCTGAATTTTGTGCTTCATCAAACGAAACAGGCTCATTTTCATCACAGAGATTAGATGCGGCCATAGCATAGCAATCTGATGCAAAAGAGGCACTATGAGAGCCTGAATACGATATGACAGAGGTGCATCTAATTTGCTGTCACGCAAGGTCTGCACCAGCCATTTTGGCATAGTTCTTGTCTGCTCAATATCAGCTCTCTCATCAATAAGTGCATCCTATAAATTTGCATCAGAAATGGAATGATCTGCATCATCACATGAAACGTGCAAAGGCTGAGAAGTTGCCTCATTAGGACCAGCACTAGACTGTCCACCTGTAAAAATAGGAAGCAAAGTATCATACATGTCTTCGGAGCTAACACATGTCTCCTTAGGATATGAAAGCAATGGTTGAATAGCATCTTCCACAAAAACAACACTACGGCTAACCAGAATGCATTTAGTCTATGGATGATACAGATGATAGCCTTTACTTTCAAAACTGTACCCAACAAAAATACATTTTACTGCTTTATCATCCAATTTTCTACGATGTTGTTTGGGCTAATGCATATGCCAAACAACCAAAAACACGAAGATGAGCAACAAATGGCTTACGATCATGCCAAGCCTCATATGGAGTTATAGACTACAACGCTTTGATGGGACACCTATTAAGTACATATGCTGCACACATGACAGCCTCAAGCCAGAAACTATGTGGTAGAGCTTGGCTTTTGACCATACACCTCACCATCTCTATGAGTGACCTATTCTTTCGTTCAACAACTCCATTCTATTGAGGTGTTTATGGCATTGTACACTGGTGTTTTATCCCATGTTCAAACAGAAATGCATTAAAATCAGAAGACATATATTCACCCCCTCGATCAGAACGGAAGGTGCCCATTTTACATGCTGATAGATTTTCAGCCAAAACCAAAAACTGTTTGAAGCACATGAACACTTTGGACTTTGCCTTCAATGGATATACCTATGCATGCCTGGAAAAATCATCAATGAAAGTCACGAAGTAAAGATAATTTCCAAAAGAAGGTGTCTGCATAGGACCACAGACATCACTATGTCCAAGCTGCAATTTTTTAGTAGCCCGAACTTAACCATCTTTTGGAAAGGAAGAACGCTGCATTTTGCCCAAAATACAGCTTTCACAAACATGTTTTTTAGGTGCCTCAAGTTTGGGCAAAGAGGACACCATTTCAGATTTCTGCAAGCATAACAGACTAGCAAAATTCAAATGACCAAAGCATGCATGCCAAAGCTTTGTATCTGACATAGCGTGAGAATCATGTACTGCACATGCCAAATCATTTACAGATCTTTCATAGTCTATGAGCTTATACAGCCCATGACATAAAATGCCAGAAGCAATAATCATATTGCCATTTGACAGATCATGAACTGTACATCTGTCATCAACAAATTTCACAACCAAGCCAATCTTGGCTAATGCAAAAACTGATAACAGATTTTTCTTGATCCCTAGCATAAACAAAGCATCTGACAAAGTGAGAACTACCATGAGCAGTAGTCAAAATGATCTTACCAACTCCCATAACAGGATAAGAGGAGTTGTTTGCGCATGTAACAGTATTCCCTGTAGGGGTAGGATCGAGTGAAGAGAAGAAACTCTGTTGCAAGGTAATATGTTTGGTCGCCCCACTGTCAAAGTACTAAACATCTGAGTCTACTGCAGACATGCACTGCTCATGAGAAGATGGGTCAAAATTGCAAACAATAGTAAACTCCCACTTCCTGCACAAGATTAGAAAACTCTATTTTTGGTGCAGAGGCATCTCCAACAACCATTCCAGCCTCTTTCTTCTTTGCCTCTTTAACAGCGAGTTTTGGACAGTTCTTTATGATATGATCATTCCCTTTATAGTACTTTTTTGATTTTTTCTCATCTTTATCTTGGTTCTTTGAATGTGCAGCATTTGCAGATTTCTGCTTACTAGTAGAAGAGCTCCATTTTCCTTTGCCCTTCTGACTAGCCAAGAAAGCTTGATCTGCAACACGCATAATGGACCTATTCTGCCTGGATTGATCCTCCTGCAACAAAACAGAGGCTAACTCCTCAAATGACAAGGCATTTGGATTGCCTTTCATCATCAATCGAAGAGTAGAAGCAAAACTCTGATATGAATCGGGAAGACCATTCAGAACGGTCTGCATAAGTGAGCTATCTGGTATAACCTCATCAGCAGAAATCAACTATTCCTTTAAGTCTTTGATCTTTGTTAGAAAACTGTCCATGGATTCACCTTCATTCATGTGCTCACTCTCCAACTGTTTTTGGAGGTAAGCAACACGAGCCTCATTCCTAGCTTGGTACAATTCCTTAGCTCTTCTGCAAGAGAGTATGTGAGGAATGATGGCACGTTTGACAGACAAAGCTATCAATGCATGTGCTTGGGCATCTCTACCATCACAACGAATCTGCTCTGCAATAGGTGCAGTAGAAACTGCAGCATGAATAGGAATATGCAGAATATCATCATCTTCGGCACCTTCTGCATCAGCTTCAGTACCTGCAGTTGTAACAGTTGCAGGTGTGATAGGACGTTTTTCAACACCTTGCATAATGTTCCACAGTCCTTTTGCAACCAATACATGTCGCATCATATAAGCCCACAACGGGTAGTTGGTACCATCCAACTTATCCTCAATAGCCAACATACGGAATACATCACTTCTTTCATCCATGGCCGGTGACTAAAATACTTTGATGCAAAAAATTGACTATATCTCAAAAAGTTGAACAGAATTGCCCAAACGAGTTTTGCTAAACCTATAGCAGACTTCGAGACGCTTATACTGATGAACCGAAACACATATATACCTTTGGCACAAAAAGACAAAATAGCAAGCACAAGCACTGCGATAGTGCATTCGGAGGCCGAAATGAGCTCAGATCGCGATTTCGGCACCATACAGCAAAGCAATTTTGATCTCGGAAACATGCTGAGTATGCTCACCAAAATTCGTACGATTTTGAGATTGCAACCAGAGAGGTGTCAACGACACCTTAAATAAAGCAGCGACCTACTCTGATACCAATTGTTGGAGTTAGACGTTTGCGGAAGCACGTGAACAGCACAAGGAAGAAGAAGAAGCTTGGAGCACAACACACAATACTAAATGTGTTACTACAGAATGTACAAAGATAAGTAGCCCATTAAGGCAATAGGCATATATACAAGCTGGGGAAAAAAAACCTCCTAAAGAGGGAAAAAAGTGCTCCGGCGATCCTAGTGTGTTCACACACATCACTACCTAAATATATCAACAAGAGGTAGCACGATGTATGCTCAACGAAATGAATATGCCGCATTGTTATTTGGGAGAGGCTACATATAAAGACACATACATCCTGAATAGATGTCCTACATTAGGTATACATCATCTAACCCCTGAGGAATCATGGAGTGAAAGAAAACCTTGCATTTCACATCTTAAAATCTTTGGTTGTATATGCTATGTACATGTACCTCAAGAGTTGAGGTCAAAGTTAGATACCAAATCTGAAAGGTGTATTTTTTTGGGATATTCTATGGAACAAAAGGGGTATAAATGCTATAATCCCATCAGCAAGGAGCTGAAGGTAACTAGGGATGTTGTCTTTGATGAGTTGAAGCCTTGATATGCATGCACGAGTCCATTGCAGGTTGAATAGTTAAGTGAGACAGATAAAAAGAATGATGATAGAGTTCAAGAAAGCATGGATTTAAGTGGTCTAAGCAACTCATGCAACACAAGGACACCCTCACCATGGAGTGGAAAGCTTAGAGAAAGAGAGACCAGCTCTAAAGAAAGCAAAGTCAAAGGCAAAGAAAATATTTCAGTTGAACAAGGAAGCTATGTGGACAAGAGCATGTTGGAAGATGAAGAGATAGAAGAAATTCAAACTCCAAGAGTTGCAAAACAAAGAAAGAAGATGGCAAACACACCTAAAGGAAGTGAAAGAAGGTCTTCAAGAGTAAGATATCCAAGTGAAAGAAGGTCTTCAAGAGTAAGATATCCAATTCAAAGGTCTTCAAGAGTAAGATATCCAATTCAAAGGTCTTCAAGAGTAAGATATCCAATGATAATTTCATTGCAAAGCATTATGCATACATGACTCAGGTAATCAAGGACAAAGAACCAACTAGTTATGAAGAAGTTAAGGATTACAAGGAATGGCAAGAGGCAATGAAGGAAGAGCTCAAATCACTTGATGAAAACCATACTTGGAGCTTGGTACTAGCTCAAGAAGGCATGAAGGTGATAGGTAATAAGTGGGTTTACACAATTAAAAGAAAATTCAAATGGTTCCATTGCTAGGTACAAAGCAAGGTTGGTGGCGAAAGGCTTCTCCCAAAGCTATGGGATAGATTATGATGAAACTTTCAGCCCCCTAGCCAAGATGCCAACAATTAGGACTTTGATTGCAGTGGCCACATCAAGGAAATGGAGCTTATATAAGTTGGATGTGAAGAATGTCTTCCTCAATGGAGAGCTTGAAGAAGTAGACTACATGAGCCAACCTCAAGGATTTGCTAGTATGAGGTACCCAAATCATGTTTGCAAGCTAAGGAAAGCATTATATGGACTAAAGCAAGCCCCAAGGGCCTAGAATTAGAGGTTAGTGGATTATTTATCAAGTTGTGGATACAAAGAAAGTGTTGCAAATCCATCACTTTACATGAAGAAGCAAGGAGACAAGACGGTATACATATGCATCTATGTGGACGATTTGATCATCACAGGAAGTGATATTGTAGGTATTAAAGATATTAAATCAAAGCTATGAAAGGAGTTCAAGATATCTAATCTTGGAACACTAAAGTACTTCTTGGGAATAGAGGTAATCTATGCACACAATGGCATCTTCTTGATTCAAAGAAAATACTTGCTGGATGTGCTATACAGTTTTGGTATGAGTGGTTGTAAGCCATTTTCTCAGCCCATGTAGCCCAATACAAGGTTGGTTGCAGGTCAAGGAGAGGCTATACAAGATATTACACTATATAGAAGCATAATTGGTTCATTAGTTTATGCTACATTCACTAGACCTGGTCTTGCATATGGAGTAGGTGTTCTCTCTCAATTTTTGCATGCACCCACTCATGATCATCTTATGGAAGCAAGAAAGTTTCTTAGATACATCTCAGGTAACAGTACATGTGCAGAGAAATGTCGAGAACAGTGTTTGTGTAGTTAGCTATTACTATGTGAAGTGATCAAGTTATTTGTTTTGTTGCAGCTGATTGAGGCATCATCCAGTATCCAAATGGAGTGGTTTTTCTCTCATTTAAAATCCCTTTAAGTCTAGTTTAAGCTTGCAAGGCTTCATATTCAGTCTCTGCATGTACTCAGAGAAACTTAGAAAATACAGAGCCTATGTCAGAAAATTTTCAGGATCCTAGGAGGGTTCATTAGATTTTGTTGTGCACATACGAGTGTTTATCCTCCAACACTAAATACATTGTTGCTTTCAGCCATGGCCACTGACTAAAATACCCTGATGTAGAAAAATCATTGTATCTCAAAAAGTTGAACACAAGTACCTTATCAAGCTCTACTAAACCAGTAGTAGACTTTGAGGCACTTGTAGTGGCAAACTGAATTCTGCATATATATTTGGCACAAACGGAGAAAATTGTATGCACAATTGCTTCGATAGTGAATTTGAAGACTGTGAACAGAGAGATATTGATGATGCCCTAAACGAAGCGGTGACTTTCCCTAATACTAATTGCTAGAGGTTGAGGTCTCTAGAAGCACATGAACAACACAGGGAAGAAGAAGAAGCTTGGATCACAACACACAATATTGAATGTATTGCCAAGTGAATGTACAAAGATAAGTGACTTGTTAGGGTTATAGGAATATATACAAGCCACAACAGAAAAACCTCCTAAAGAGGAAAAAAAAGGACCTTATGGTTCTAAGTGTGTTCACACACATCACTACTGTAATATGTCAACATTGTGCATATGTATACTCTTCAAACACATAAACTTGTAAATATGTAGAGACAAGATGAGTGATATTTCAAGCTCCAAGTACTCAATAAAAATTAACAATTAAGACTAGGATTATAGTCAAAAGAAAGCTTACAAGATTAGCAACAAGATGCCTAGGAAAAGTCACCTTCCAACCTTTCTTTGAATTTAGAATCGTGGATAATCAAATATTCATCCATATTCATTTCCAATAGGGGAATTTAAGCCTTCGCTTCTACTTTGTCTTCATGAATAACTTGCAAGACAACATCAAGGAGAATGTTATTTGCATTTTTATATTCTTCTCCTGGAATTTGTTAAAGTGGGGGAGTGGAATTGAGCTCTTCATCCCCAAGTTTTGGAGCATCCTAACTTGGTTTCTCAGGTCAAAAGGGTCACCCAAGGGGTTAGTTTCCTAGAATGGGGGTTCTTCTTTTATACTTGCATGAACCATCTACATCTTTAATTGGAGCATTTGGGTCAGCACACAATTCCTTTCTAGGGAAGGTTATGAGAATGGATAATTACAAGCATAATGGACAACTATATTAAAACATAATTTAGATAACGTTTTGTAGGTAATTTTTGGATAACATCTACTATACTCTCTTTGTTAGCCATATCTATAAAGGCAGACACTCATCAAGGTCAACTTCAACAGAATTCGAGGGTTCCTCTTGGGATTGGTAAGAGCAAGGTTTTCCTCCATAGGTACATCCCTATCATTTTTCTAATACACCCTAATAGCTCATGCAAGCGCAAGGGTAGATTAGGGATTTCTAACTAGAAAGGGACCCTAGAAGTCCTTTTTATTGTTGGGTTGAAACTCGAATGCAACCTCAGAAAGATTAGAAGAGAATCACTTATAAACCAATGTGCCTTTGTTGGAATAAGGACAATTTATTCTCTTTTTTTAATATATCAATAGAATAATTATTACATAGGTATGGATATGAGGAATCCACATTCCCAGTGGGATAAAAGCATATACTAGCCATTTTTTTAAAGAATCTCCATCAGCTATCCCACACCTTGTGAGAAACCAATGAGTGGACTTTCCTCAAATTTTCTAATTGAGACTAGCATCCTACTTTTTATACACAAGAATATTTTTTTAAATCCATGAGGTGGTTATAATAACATGAGAGGCCTATTGCTTGTTCAAATCTTTTATGGGTTCCTAAAAGAAAGAAAGATCCACTATTGCTCGATTATTAGAATAATTAAAACTGAGCATTCCATTCCAATTTTATCATAAATGTCCAATTCCTTAGGGATGCTATCAATGGGATGGAGAGGAGGGGCATATTACTTTCTTGGGCTAAAAATCTACATGAAGTATCATCATTGTCTATTGCTCCTTTCCTCCTATGAGAGGAATTTAGAGCAGATTTTAGAATGTTGGTGTAAGCCATCTCACTATCCATGTTTGTTCCTAAAAAGAGGAGCAACCCTAGAATTTGATTATTGTATATATTCATAGAATTCATCCATCCCATGATTTCTTTTTTTTATATAGTATTTGATTAAGTCCCTTCAACACATTGAAACCTTGGATTTCTTTGCATGTGTTATGGGAATTGTTAAGTTCTTTAAGTGGTTGTGAGTCATAATCATTGTGAAAGATAAAGGTGCATATTTTAGCATTTTCACTTGAGAGGTGTAGAAAAATCATTTCAAGTAGTCTATGGGTCATTAATAAGATAACAAGTATCTAGATCCATATTTGGTTCAAGGCAAAGAAAGTTGAGAAGAGAAAATGTACTTTAATTGTGAGACAATATTCTAGGCAATGTCTATTTTAATTTTCTTGTGATTTAGGAGCAGAAATATTCCATTTTTTGAACCATAAAAATTAATTTTGAGGACTAATCAACATGCTACGTGAATAGGGATGAGTGGAAATATTCCATTTTTTTGGACCATACAAATTAATTTTGAGGACTAATCAACATGCTATGTGAATAGGGATGACCACATTAGGCTTCTTCTTGCTCAACTAAGATATGCATGATCCCCCCCCCCTTGGGATAAAACAATCCAAGTAGCTAGGTACCACTTAGGTATTCAAAGATGCACTTAACTTCCTGTCAGTGCTTGACACCTAGCAATGCATAAACCTGCTCATCTGAGAGACATCAAACTAATATCATGCCGAGTTATGCATAAGTAAATCAAGCATCCAATAACTTGTTGATAGAGAACAACATCCAATGCATCTCCAACATCGTGAAGACTCAATCATAAGTGAGTTTCCATAGGAGTGGAAATAGGTTCGTAGTTTTCAAGGCCAAAATGCTTCAATAATGTGTCAATGTATTTTGTTTGACACAATGCAATTCCCCCATCAAGTTTTATAAACTCAATGCCCAAATAATGATGCAAATAACCCAAATCTGACACCTCAAAAGAGGCTTGCAAATTAGCCTTAAATTCACCAATATTCTTCTCATTAGGAGCAATGATCAAGATGCCATCAACATACATAACAATGATCAGAAGTACATCGTCTGCATTCTTAACATATAAGGTGCTTTTAGGAACTTTCCAGAGTTTCAAAATTGTCAATGAGCCACAAAAGAAGAAACTAATTTTGTCCCATTTTTGCTACCCTTCACTCCTACCAATCCCACAGAAAAACTATATAAGAAGACATCTCCATCAAAGAAGGGGAGAGATAGACAGAGACACAGGCACAAGACCTCTACATAGTGTGTAGAGGGGGGAGTATACCTTCTTGCTTCTCCTAGGGGTGGATGGCAAACTGAAGCATGAAATTGGGAGCTTTGTGAAGGAGGAGTGGGTGGGGCACTTGACTGCAATAGGTGGAGTTGAGCAAGGGTAGCTTCCACTGCCTACCTTACCAGTTGTCAAGTTCCTAGGCTGAGAAGATGTCTCCCTTTTCTTGTGGAGTAGTGAGTTGGGACTCACCCCCTCAATTGTCCATCTCTTTATGTTATGTTATAGTATCTTGACCATGTAATTAGTCATCATATTATCTTGTATCAAAAGAATTTTCATATTCTTGTCTATGTAATATTGCTCTTATTTCAAGTGATTGTTTGCCCTTGTTAGAATGATTTCTAAAAATAAGTTGGCCGCATCTCATGTGATATTTTCTTTGAAGGACTCCTAGAATGCGTGCTGATCTAAATCTTCAATAATCCATGTTGTTCTAAATCAGCCAACTACTGTATTTTTTTCATGTGTATGTGAGAGAGCATAGGGTATACTTCCCTAAGGAGAACCCCCTTGAGTAGAAGGTGCCCTGGGAGATTAAGGCTTGGATCAGTTTGGTCACATTGTATGAGACCAATACGAAGGCACGAAAATTGCAACTCAAGAATGAGTTGCATACATTGGAGAAGAAGAGCATGTTGGTAAGTGACTACACCTTGAAAATCAAAAGCATATGTGAGTCACTTGCATCTATTGGAGTCGATGTAGATGATGATGATAAGGTGGAAGTATGCCTTTGTGGTTTAGGAGCTGCATATAAGCAGTTCAGAACTTCTATATAGACCAAGGAAAATATTCCAAATTTTGCTCATCTGGTATCTATGCTAATTATTGAAGAAAAGAATCTTGATGAGGATTCAAACTCCCAAGGAAAAACCCGTTCTGAGCAGGTATTCTACTCTGGAAGAGGAAGAGGCAGAGGTAGAGGGTTTGGAAGCGGAATAGGACACTAACCAAGAGCAAGGGCAACAACAAAATCATGCAAGAGGAAGAGGATAGTTTCGAGGCAGGGGGAGCCAAAGAGGTCACATAGATTTCCAAAGAAATGATTCAGATAATGAAAGTAAAGGATACTGGAATTGTGGTAAACTTAGAAACTTTGAATGTGATTGTAGGTTGACGATTCAAAACAACAGAAGGAAACAAAACAACTATGCATCCACAAGTGCAGATGATTCTGTGAAGCTGTTCATGATTCAACATCATATGATGAATATGATGTCTGCTGATAATTCAAAATCGAATGGTAATGTCTGGTATGTTGATTCAGGTGCCTCAAATCACATGACCAGTCATGCAAAATGGTTTAGTAATTTGCTAAAATTGCCAGTTCTTGGATATGTTGAATCAGGTGATGATACATCACATCCTATCGAGCATATAGGAAACATAGCATTGTCTATGGAGGATGGGAAGGTAAAACATCTTGCTGATGTGTGGCATGTTCCAAATATAACAAAGAATCTGGTTTCTATTGGACAAATGGTTGACTAGGGATTACAAGTCAAGTTCAATGCTGATGGGTTATATGTACAAGAGTACAAAATGGATGGTCGATTGATTGCCAAAGGAAACAAAGTGGGTAGAATGTTCACCTTAAATGTGAAAATTCTTGAAATGAATGCACCCATGTTTGCAAAAGGTGCAGGTGTTATTGTTGATATAGAGATTTGGCACAAACCAATTGGACATGCAAATCTGCAAAGGCTGAAATTGATGTAGTCAAAGGAGATTGTCAATGAATTACCAAATTCCAAAGTTGCAGAAATGCAAAAGGTATGTGCAGCATGTCAATTTGGAAAACATTCAAGATCATCATTTCCACATGACAAGCATGTTAGTGAAAAAGTGCTAGAAATAGTACATACAGATGTTTGCGGTCCTACAAAGACCACATCTATGGGTGGTTGAAGGTTTTATGTTACTTTCAATGATGACCATACATGGAAAGTGTGGGTATATTTCATGAAAGAGAAAAGTGAGGTATTCACTCACTTCCAGAATTTTAAAGCTATGGTGGAAAAGCAGACAGGGAAGTATATTCAGACATTAAGATGTGATGGAGGAGGTGAATACATGTCAAATGACTTCAACAATTTTCTTAAAAGTCATGGAATTCGCCGTCAGTTTTCATGCATCTACACATGACAACAGAATGGTGTTGTTGAACACACAAATAGACATATTGCAGAAATAGCAAGAGCCTTGATGGCTGAAAAGAATATGCCTTATTGTTATTTGGCAATAGCTGTGCATACTGCTATATACATCATGAATAGAACTCTGACTGTTGTTGTACATCAAGTTACACCTAAAGAGAAGTTCACAGGTAAAAAGCCAAACTTATCACATATGAAAGTTTTTTGCTGTATTGCATATGTACATGTTCCAAATGAGTTGAGGACAAAGCTTGATCCAAAAGCAAAAAAATGTGTCTTCATTGGATACTCCCTTAAGCAAAAGGGATATAAATGTTATAACCCACTGAAGGTGAGCAGAGATGTGGTATTTGATGAAATATCAAGCTTCTATGCAGACACCAAAGAAGGACTGAATCTTGAACCCAATGACAAAGAAAATGTTGAAAAATCAAGTGCAAAATCGCAAGTTTTGAATGGACCGGATGCATCACCAAGCGATAGTTCCAATTCAAATCCATGGAGTGGAAGATTACGTGGAAATTTCAGTCCAGCAAATTCATCAAATACATCCAAGAAAGGTAAAGAAAAGGTTTCTACTGGTAGTAAAACATGTGCAGGTTTTGAAGACGTTGATGGAGATTCTAGCAGTTCAGAAAAGAGTCTTGATGAGGAACTTGGATTGCCCTCTGTGAAGACTCCAGGAGTAAGAAAGGCACATGCAGATGATACAAGGGGAAGTGAATCAGGACCAAGAAGATCTAGAAGGATGCAGAATTCAGTGCAATGATTGACGTATGACAGTTATATGGCTCGTCATTGTGCCCTGTAGCTAAAATGTCTATTGTCAGAACACTTCTTGCATTAGCTACAACAAAAGGATGGACTTTGCATCTGATGGATGTGAAGAATGCTTTCCTACATGGTGAGTTAAAGGAAGAAGTATATATGGACCAGCCACAAGGATATGAAGATTCAAAGCATCCTGAATATGTTTGCAGGTTGCAAAGGCTTTGTATGGGCTGAAGTAAGCTCCTCGTGCATGGCATGCAAGGATTGTTGATTACTTAACTAGCATTGGGTTTTCTATGTGTGATGTAGATCATTCACCATATGCAAGGAAGGCGGATGATGGCATCACGATTTTGGTTATTTAGGTTGGCCTGATTGTAGGTGGTGATAATGAAGAAAGCATCAAAGAGGTAAAGCAACTTCTTATGCAAGAATTTTACATGAAAGATCTTGGTGTGCTACGCTATTTCTTGGGCATTGAGTTTATTCATACAAAAATAGGTATATGGATGTCACAAAGGAAATATGCCTTGAATATGTTGCAAAAGTACGGTATGGATGATTGTAAGCCAATTTCTATGCCATTAGATCATAATTTGAAGTTAGATACTACGTCAGGTGAAGCATTGGAAAATGCTACTATGCATAGGAAAATTGTGGGAAGCTTGATATATCTCACAATTATGAGGCTTGGTCTTAGCTACACTGTTGGACTTGAAAGTTAGTTTATGCAAGTCCCCAAGAAGCCACATTTGGATGCTTTGAGGTGCACTCTAGGTTATGTGAGTGCTACTTTGGATTATGCATTGTTTTATGAAGCTGGTGTAGATTTACAGGTTTATGAATACATGGATGCAGATTGGGCTAGTAGCATTCCAAATAGAAGATCTACTAGTGGTTTTCTATTCTCACTTGGGAGTGAAGCTATTACATGGAGCAGCAAGAAGAAACCCACTGTTGGTTTGTCGAGTACAGAGGCTGAGTATAGAGGTGCTGCAATGGAAGCATGTGAGGCATCATGGCTAGAAATGCTAATTGTAGATTTATGTGTGGAAGTGTGAAAGCCTATCACTATTTATTGTGATAATCTTAGCAGCATACAATTAGCATAGAATCCTGTTTTCCATGCTAGAACAAAGCATATCGAGGTACATTATCACTTGATTAGAGAGAAGGTATTAGCAGGTGATATTGATCTTGTTTATGTGAGAATAGATGAGCAGGTTGCTAATATTGTCACTAAAGCACTTGGAGCAGAGAAGCTGAAGAAGTTTTCAAAAGATGCTTGGATTAGAGGATATGGCATTGCGCTTGAGGGGGAGTGTTGAGATATGAAGCTCAACATGTGATGATCCAAGATGACACGTATCAGTTTTTTATTTCTCTAACATGTATAGCGGTCATGCGAGTATATGTCAGGGATACTTCATTGAGCTTTATTAGATTTATCTACCGAGAGTGATGGCACATTTGTTTCTTTCCAGCTCACTCATTCATGAACATTAGGTTTCTCCTTATGTACTGGACTTTATATATTGCACTTGTTGTATTCTTGTTTTTAGGTCATCCTTGTACGTCCCTTTTATGTAATCGAAGAAGGAGAAGAAGATCATTCTTCCTTGCCTCAATCTGTGTGTGCACTTCTCCTTGAGAGTGAGAGTGTGCGTGTATGAGCTCTCTTCCTTATCTCCTTCCTCAGGACACTTAGTTGGACTATTCTCAAATGTGCAGTCAAGTAGGCATGTATTTTTTCATACCAAGCATGTGGTGGTTGCTTCAAACCATATAATGCCTTTTTCAACCTGCACAATTTGTTTTCATGACCTTTTTGCACAAAATCACAAGGCTAAAATACATACACTTCTTCATGTGAGTCACCATTAAGAAGTGTAGTTTTAATATCCAACTGATGTACATTCTAACCATGATGAGATGCAAGTGCATAGATGCTAGGAAAAGTGGTCATTCGGCAAGTGGATGCAAAGATCTTATAGAAATCAGTGCCTCGCTCTTGAGCATAACCTTCTACAACAAGCCTAGCCTTATACCTATCAATCGTTCCATCAAGCTTACACTTCCACTTGTATACCCATTTAGTGCCAATGGCCTTTTTGCTCGGAGGCAAATCACATAAAGACAAGGTATCATTCTTCATAATAGCATCATATTCTAATGCCATACAAGCCATCCAATTTTCTAACTTTTTTGCTTCATCAAAAGAAAGAGGCTCATTCTCATCACAAAAACTAGAGTCAGCCATTGCATAACAATTTGATGCAAAGGAAGCACTATGAGAGCCTGAACGACTATAATATGATACAGGTGTATATAATTTTCTATTTCTCAAAGTATGTACTAGCCATTTAGGCATGGTTTTTGCCTCCTCTATATCAGTTCTCTCATCAACAAGTGCATCATGTAATCTGAATCTGAAATGGAATGATCTCCACCATCATGTGGAACCTTTAAAGGCTACGAAATTGCCTCATTTGGATCAACACTTGAATCTCCACCTATAAAATGAGGCAGCAAAGTGTCACATACATAGAGCTAACTAACATCTTCGTTGTACATGAAAGTAATGGCTTAATTGCATCTTCCACAAAAACAATGTCAAGTCTAACCAAAATGCATTTAGTTTACGGATGATACAGATGATAGCCTTTGCTTTTAGAATTGTACCCAACATAAATACATTTCACTATGTTATCATCCAATTTCTTACCTTATTGTTCAAGCACTAATGCATATTACATATAGCCAAAGACACAAAGATGCGTAACAGATGGCTTGCGACCATATCAAGCCTCATATGGAGGGATATACTACAATGCTTTGGTGGGATACATTATAAGTACATATGCTGCACACATAACAACCTCAAGCAAGAAGTCATGTAGTAAAGCTTGACCATACACTTTGCCATCTCCATGAGATAATTGTTGTTTCTTTGAGCAACTTCATTTTGTTGAGGTGTATATGGCCTTGTACACTGATGTTTTATTCCATGCTCAGCCAGAAATGCATTCAAATCAAAAGACATGTATTCCCCCCTTGATGAGAATAGAGGGTGCCCATTTTACATGCTGATAGATTTTCAATCAAAACCAAAAACATTTTGAAGCACATAAATACTTGGGACTTTGCTTTCAATGGATGCACCCATGCATGCTTGTAGAAATCATCAGTAAAAATCACGAGATAAAGGTACTTCCCAAAAGAGTATGTATGCATATGACCACAAGCATCACTATGAACAAGCTACAATTTATGAGCACCTCGAAAGGATGGACATTGCATTTAGCCCAAAATATAGCCTCCACAAACATCTCTACAAGTTGCCAAAACTTTGGGTAGAGAGGATACCAATTCAAATTTCTGCAAGCATAGCAAACTAGCAAAATTCAAATGACCAAAGCATGCATGTCAAAGATTTGCATCTCAGATAACTATAGAATCTTGAACTGCACATGTTTAATCATTCAAAATTTTTCATAGTCTATGAGCTTATATAGCCCACGACATAAAACATCATAAGCAATAATAACATCACAATTTGAGAGATCATGAACTGTACATATGTCATCAACAAATTTGACAACCAAGCCAATCTTGACTAATGTTGAAACTAACAAAAGATTTTTCTTAATCAATGGCAGATACAAAGCATCTGATATATGAAAGAACTACCATCTGTAGTAGTCAAAATGATCTTACCAACTCCCATTACAAAGAAGAGGAGTTGTTAGTGCAAGTGACAGTATTCCATGTAGGGGCAAGCTCAAGTGAAGTGAAGAAACTATGATGTGATGTAATATGTTTGGTTTCCCCACTATCAAAGTACTGGCAAACATGTGAGTCTACTAAAGACATACACTACTCATGAGAAGATGGGTCATAGCTGCAAAACAGTAGTAAACACCCATTCGTCATTTTGGACAAGATTAGTATCTACAACAACCATTCCATCCTCTTTCTTATTTGCCTCTTTTGCAATGATTTTTGGACAAATCTTTATGACATGATCATTTCCCTTACAGTATTTCTATAACTTTTTCTGCTTTTCTGTTTTCTTCTCATTATTATTTTCCTTCTTTGACGGTACAAGTTTAGTAGATTCTCACTTACTAGTAGGTGAGCTTCATGGCCTTCTGACTAGCTAGGAAAGCCTCATCTACAACACACATAATGGACATGTTCTGTGTGGATTGATCTTCCTATAACAAAATAGACGCTAATCCCTCAAATGTTAAGGCATTAGGATTGCCTTCCATCATCAACCAAAGAGTAGAAGAAAAACTCTGGTATGAATCTAGAAGACCATTAAGAATAGTCTTCATAAGTGAACCATCTCGCAAGAATTCATCAGCAGAAATCAATTGTTCCTTCAAATCTTTGATCATCCTCCACAAGCAACATTCAAAATACATCGTTGCTTTCAGCCATGGCCACTTACTAAAATACCTTGATGTTGGAAAAATGATTGTATCTCAAAAAGTTGAACACAACTACCTTGTTGAGCTCTATTAAACTTGTAACAGACTTTGAGGTGCTTGTAGTGGAAAACTAAAACATGTATATATATTTGGAACAAAAGGACAAAATTGTATGCACAAGTGCTTCAATAGTGCATTTGGAGACCATGAACAGAGAGGTATTGATGATGCCCTAAATGAAGCGACAGTCTTCCCTAATACCAATTATTGGAGGTTGAGGTCTATGAAAGCACATGAACAACGCAAGGAAGAAGAAGAAATTTGGAGGAAAACACACAATACTAAATGTATTACCAAGTGAATGTACAAAGCTAAGTGACCCATTAGGGTTATAGGCATATATACAAGCCATAGAAAAAAACCTCCTAAAGAGGGAAAAAAATGTCTCAACCATTCTAAGTGTGTTCACACACATCAATATCGAAATATATCAACATTGTGCATATGTGTACTCTTCGCACACATAAACTTGTAAATATGTAGAGATAAGATGAGTGAGTTTTCAAGGTCCATGTACTCAACAAAAATTAACACTTAAGACTAGGATTATACTCAAAAGAAAGCTTACACGATTAGCAACAAGATCCCAGGGAAATGTCCCCTTCCAACCTTTCTTTACGTTTAGAATCATGGATAATGAAATCTTCATCCATATTCATTTTCAATAGGGGAAGGTAAGCCTTGGATTCTACTTTCTCTTCCTAAAAAACTTGCAAGACAAGATCAAGGAGAATGTTATCTGCATCATTAGATTCTTCTCTTGGAATTTCTTCAAGTGTTGAAGTGGATTTGAGCTCTTCATCCACAAGTTTTTGGATCATCCTAAGTTGGTTACTCAAGTCAAAAGGGTCACCCAAGGGGTTAGTTGCCTAGAATGGGGATTCTACATCTTTCACCAGAGCATTTGGGTCAACAGGAAATTCCTTGCTAGGGAAGGTTACCATAATGCATAATCACAAGAATAATGGACAACTATATTAAAACATGATTTAGATAATGTTTTGTAGGTAATTTCTGGACAACATCTACTATACTCTCTTTGTCACCCATATCTAGAAAGGCACACACACATCAAGGTCAACTTCAACTAGAATTTGAGGGTTCCTCTTGGAATTGGTAAGGGTGAGGTTTTCCTTCGTAGGCACGTCACTATCATTTTTCTAATGCCCCCTAAAAGCTCATGCAAGTGCAAGGGTAGATTAGGGATTTCTATTTAGAAAGGTACCCTAAAAGTCCTTTTTATAGTTGGAATGAAACTCGAATGCAACCTCAGAAAGATTAGAAGAGAATCACTTATAAACCAACACGTCTTTCTTGGAATAAGGTCAGGTTATTTTCTTTTTGCACAAAATAAATAGAATAACTATTACAATGAGAAATCCATATTCCAAGTGGGATAAAATCATACACTAGGCAATTTTTTAAAGAATCTCCATGGTTGGTTTCACACCTTGTGAGAAACCATTGTGTACTTTCCTCGAATTTTCTAATTGAGACTAGCATCCTACTTTTTAGACACAAAAATATCCACTAATACTCGATTATTAAAATAATTAAAACTAAGCATTCCATTCATATTTTATCATAAATGTCGAGTTCATAATCAAGGGTGCAATCAATGGGATGGAGAGGAGGGGCATATTACTTTCTTGGGCTAAAAGTCTACATGAAGTATCTTCATTGTTTATGGCTCCTTTCCTCCTATGAGAAGAATTTAGAGGAGACTTTAGAGTGTTGGTGTAATCCATCTCACTAGCGATGTTTGTTCCTAAAATGAGGAGCTCCCCAAGAATTTGATTATTTTATATATTCATAGAATTCATTAATCAGATGATTTCTTTTGGTTATATAGTATTTGATTAAGTCTCTCCAGCACATTGAAACCTTGGATTTCTTTGCATGTATTATGAGAAGTGTTCAGTTCTTTAAGTGGTTGTTAGTCATCATCATTGTGAAAGAAAAAGGTGCATATTTTAGTATTTTCACTTGAGAGATGTAGAGAAACCATTTCAAGCAGTTTATGAGTCATTAATAGGATAACAATTATCTAGATCCATATTTGGTTCAAGGAAAAGAAAGTTGAGAAGAGAAAATGTACTTTAATTGTGAGAAAGTGTCCTAGACATTGTCTATTTCAATTTTCTTGTGATCTAAGAACGGAGATATTCCATTATCTCAACCATAAAATTTAATTTTGAGGACTAATCAACATGCTACGTGAATAGGGATGAGTGTAACTACATTGAAATAGAAGGAGATGTGACCACAATAGGCTTCTTCTTGCTCAAATAAGATATGCATGAGCTACTAAGAATGAAACAAAAATCACTGGTGGACACACGAGTGTCATAGCAACCAGCCTAATTTGAGTAAAATAAAGCATGCAAATCTGGTGGTAATGATCCCACTCAAGTAGTGAAAGATGCACTTAACTTCCTACCAATGCTTCACACCTTAGCAATGCATAAACCTCCTCATCTGAGAGAGATCAAACTGAATATCATGTCGATTTATGCATAAGTAAATCAAGTATCCAATAGCCTGTTGATAGAGAACAGCATCCAATGCATCTCCAACATCATGAAGACTCAACCATAAACCAGTTTCCATAGGAGTGGCAATAGGTTTGCAGTCTTTAATGCCAAAATGTTGCAATAATGTGTCAATGTATTTTGTTTCACACAATTCTATTCCCCCATCAACTTGTATAAAATGAATGCCCAAATAATATTTCAAATAACCCAAGTATGACACTTCAAAAGAGGCATGCAAATTATCCTTAAATTCAGCAATATCCTTCTCATTAGGACCAATGAGAAACATGCCATCAACATACATAACAATGATCAGAAGTACATCATTTGCACGCTTAACATATAAGGTGATGTTAGTTGGATTGTTCTCAAAACCATTTGCAATCAAGTAGGCATATATCTTTTTATATCAAGCATGTGGTGGTTGCTTCAAACCATATAATGCCTTTTTCAACTTGCACACTTTGTTTTCATGCCCTTTGTGCACAAAAACATGAGGCTAAAATACATACACTTCTTCATGTAAGTCACCATTAATAAATGCAGTTTTAATGTCCAACTGATGTACATTTCAACCATGATGATCTGCAAGTGTGCAGATGCTATGAACAGTGGTCATTTGGCAAGTGGGTGCAAACATCTTATAAAAATCAATGCCTTGCTCTTGAGCATATCCTTTTACAACAAGCCTAGCCTTATACCTATCAACTATTCCATTAAGATTACACTTCAGCTTGTATATCCATTTAGTGCTAATGGCCTTTCTACCCAAATGCAAATCACATAAAGACGAGGTACCATTCTTCATAATAACATAATTATGATTGCATAGCAGCCATCCACTTTTCTTAATTTTATGCTTCATCAAAAGAAACATGCTCTTTCTTATCACAATGACTAGAGGCACCCATTGCATAACAATTTGATGCAAAGGAAGAACTATGAGAGCCTAAACGAGTACGGTTTGATACAGGTGCATCCAATTTTACTACTTCTCAAAGTTTGCACTAGCCATTTAGGCATAGTTTTTGCCTCCTCTATACCAGTCCTCGCATCAACAAGTGTGTCATGTAAATATGAATCGAAAAATTTGGAATGATCTAATCATCATGTGGAATCTTTAAAGGCTAAAAAATTGCCTCATTTGGACTAGCACTTGAATCTCCACCTATAAAATGAGGCAGCAAAGTGTCATATAACATTTGTAGAGCTAACTAAAGTCTTCTTAGTACATGAAAATAATGGCTGAATTGAATTTTCCACAAAAACAAGATCATGGCTAACCAAAATGTGTTTAGTCTGTGGATGGTACAGACAATAACCTTTGCTTTCAGATTTGTACCCAACAGAAAATACATTTCACTATGTTATCATCCAATTTCTTGCATTACTGTTCAGGCACTAATGCATATGCCATACAACTGAAGACACACACATTAGCAAAAGATGTCTTGCGACCATATCAAGCCTTATATGGAGGGATAGACTATAGTGCTTTGGTGGGATACCTGTTACGTACATATGATGCACACATAACAACCTCAAGCAAGAAGTTATGTGGTAAAGCTTGACTTTTGACCATACATGTTACCATCTCCATGACAGAATTGTTCTTTATTTGAGAAACTTCATTCTGTTGAGGCGTATATTTCATTGTACACTGATGTTTTGTCCCATGCTCAATCAAAAATGCATTAAAATCAAAAGACATGTATTCCCCCCTTGATTAGAATGGACAATGCCCATTTTACATGCTAAAAGATTTTCATCCAAAACCAAAAACGTTTTGAAGCACATAAACACTTGGGACTTTGCTTTCAATAGATACACCCATGCATGCTTGTAGAAATCATCAATAAAAGTCACGAGGTAAACTTTCTTCCCAAAAGAATGTGTCTGCATACCACCACAGATGTCACTATGAAAAAGGGGCAATTTATGAGCAACTCGAAAGGATGAACACTACACTTTGGCCAAAATATAGCCTTCGTAAACATCTTTGCTAGTTGCCTCAAGTTTGGGTAGAAAAGACACCATTTTAGATTTTTGCAAGCATAGCAAACTAACAAAATTCAAATGACCAAAGCACGCATGCCAAAGCTTTGCATCTCAAATAATCTGAGAATCTTGAACTACACATGTTCAATCATTCATAGATTTTTTATAGTCTATGAGCTTATACAACCCACTGCGTAAAATGCCAGAAGCAATAATAACATTGTGATTTGAAAGATCATGAACTTTACATATGTCATCAATAAATTTGACAACCAAGCCAATCTTGAGTAATGTTGAAACTAACAATAGATTTTTCTTTATACGTGGTAGATACAAAGCATCTGATAATATATGTAGTACTCAGAATGATCTTGCCAACTCCCATTACATGATAAGAGGAGTTGTTAGAGGGGAAAGCTCAAGTGAACTGAAGAAACAGTGATGTGAGGTAATATGTTTGATTGCCCCACTATCAAAGTACCAAACATGTGAGTCTACTACACACATACACTGCTCATGAGAAGGTGGATCATAGCTACAAAATAATAGTAAACACCAATTCTTCATTCCCTCAAATGTTAAGGCATTAGGATTGCCTTCCATTATCGATCAAAGAGTAGACGCAAAACTCTCGTAAGTGAACCATCTGGCAAGACTTCATCAGTAGAAATCTATTGTTCCTGCAAATATTTGATCTTCATCAAAAAATTGTCCATACAAATCTCCCTCATGCATATGCTCACTCTCCGATTGTTTTCAGAGGTAAGAAACATGAGCCTCATTTCTTGCTTGGTATAGAGTGATAAGTGCACAAGCATCTTTGCTCTTTTGCAAGAGTGTATATGAGGGATAATGGCATGCTTAACAAACAAATCTATCAATGCATGTGTCTGAGCATCTCTACCATCCCAATAAGGTTGATCTATAGTAGGTGTAGCAAGGAACACATCATGAAGAGCAATTTGAATATCATCATCTTCAATGCCATGTCCATCACGTTCAATAATTGTGTTTGTAGGTGTAGTAGGATATTTTTCAACACTCTCCACAATATTCCACATTCCTTTTGCTATCATGTAATAAGGCATCATATGTACCCATAATGGGTAATTAGTACCATCCAATCTATCCTCCATAACCAACATACCAAATACATCATTCCTTTCAACCGTGGCCATTGACTTAAATACCCTAAAGTTGAGCACAATTACCTTGTCAAGTTATACCAAACCTGTAGCAAATTTTGAGGCACATGTAATGGCAAACCGAGATGTGTATATATATTTGGCACAAAAGGATAGAATTGTATGCAGAAGTGCTTCAATAAAGCATTTGGAGACTATGACTAGAGACGTATTGATGATGTCCTAGATGAAGCGACGACCTTCCCTAATACCAATTGTTGGAGGTTGAGGTTTACAGAAGCACACGAACAACCCAATGGCGAAGAAGAAGCTTGGAGCACAACACACAATACTGAATGTATCACCAAGTGAATGTACAAAGATAAGTTACCCATCAAGGTTATATGCATATATAGAACCCGCAAGAAAAAAACCTCCTAAAGAGGGAAAAAAATGCCTTGACGGTTCTAAGTGTGTTCACACACATCACAAAATATATCAACATTGTGCATATGTGTACTCTTCACACACATAAACCTGTAAATATGTAGAGACAAGACCAGTGAGATTTCATGATCCGTGTACTCAATAAAAATTAACACTTAAGACTACTGTTATAATCAAAAGAACGCTTACAAAATTAGCAACAATATCCCGGGGAAAAGTCCCTTCCAACCTTTATTTACATTTAGAGTCATGGATGATGAAATCTTCATCCATATTCATTTCCAATAGGGGAAGGTAAGCTTTAGCTTCTATTTTCTCTTCCTAAACAACTTGCAAGACAACATCAAGGAGAATGTTATGTGCATCTTTATATTTTCCTTTTGGAATTTCTTCAAGTGGTGGAGCGGAGTTGACCTCTTCATCCCCAAGTTTTTGGGCCATTCTAAGTTGGTTACTCAGGTCAAAAGGGTCACCCAAGGGGTTAATTGCCTAGAATGGGGGTTATTCTTTTACATTTGCATGAACCTTCGACATCTTTGATCGGAGCACTTCAATCAGCAAGCAATTCCTTGTTATGGGATGTTACTAGAATGGATAATCACAAGAATAATGGACAACTATATTACAACATGATTTAGATAACGTTTTGTAGGTAATTTTTGGACAACAACTACTATACTCTATTTGTCTGCCATATCTATAAAGGCAGACACACATCAAGGTCAACTTCAACTAGAATTTGAGGGTTGCTCTTGGGATTGGTAAGGGCAAGGTTTTCCTTCATAGGCACACCCCTATCATTTTTCTAATGCCTCCTAAAAGCTCATTCAAGTGCAACGGTAGATTAGGGATTTCTATCCAAAAAGGTACGCGAGGTCCTTTTTATAATTAGGTTGAAACTCGAATGCAACCTCAAAAAGATTAGAAGAGAATAACTATTACAAAGGTCACTTTATTCTCTTTTTTTAGAAAATAAATAGAAGAACTATTACAAAGGTGTTGGATGTTAACGTTAGTGTCCATGTGAAAGGCCAAATAGCCAACGGACACTTCTTTGTAAATGTTCTTTAATAAAACATGTAGTGTCCTGGTGAGACATAGATTATAAGTTCAACTGCATTTCTAAGACCTAAGAAGTTTGTCTTTGTGCTCCCTCTAAATTGTGTTTTTTGGCGTATTTTGCAGCCTCTGTGCGGAGTATAGCCATTGAAATACTTCGCTGATATCAAAGTGGTTTGATGCAAAAGCTTTGTTCCTTTTGTGCAAGCAAAGACAGCACCCCCCCTTCCCTCGGCTTTGTCCAAGGCTATGACTAAGGCAGCGATTTATGCAGGCTTTTGAGCCTAAAACATCAGAGTTGACACACACTTTCAGGTGTTGTTGGCTAGTTTTTGGGTTTTGCATTCACCCTTTTAGTGTCATTTTACAACATATATTAAGCACATACACACCATGTATGCTTTTGTGGATATCGCTTATGTACATCCATGTGGTCATTGATATAGCAGTTACGTTTTTTGCATAAAGCCTTTTATGGTTGATAAAGAGGGTTGTGGTGAGGTTTTCTTAAATGAGAGACACCCAGATGTCAGGGTCTCTTCGGTGATGCAGGTGGAAGACTTACCCAACCTTGCCATAGGAGATTTATGATAGTTTTTCATAGGTGCTCGATAAGCCTAATTAGCTTCTATTGATTATATGCAGTGGAGTCAGTGATTCACTATGCAGGTAAACATGTCAATACTTGCTCTTTTATAATATTTTGACATTGGTCATATGCTCATTTTGTTGAGGATACTCTGGCAAAATTTTTCTAGTTTTTGGGCTTAGTCAACTATACATCCATCGATTTACTCCTTGATACACTTATTCATTGGTATTCAGGCTCTTCTAGCTCCATTATCATTCGATTCATTTCTCTACCATCATGGCATCAGAGGTCTCAGGCACATTTGTTGGATCAAGGTCTAGTGTTAATGTTCCAAGGAGGAGTTATAACTTGCAGGGCAAAGACCATTTTGAGATCTGAACATTTGATGGCACAAAGTTTGCTCTATGGAAGAATCAGATTGAAGATGTGCTAATTCAAAGGAGACAATGGAAGTCAGAAAATGGAATTTCAAAGAAGCATGCTGATATGGATGAAGATGATTGGGGTGAGTAAGATGAAATGGCCAGGTCTACCATTCGCTTGCACCTAGAAGATAATGTTTACTTTACAGTATTAGATTGTGAAAGTGCAGAGGATCTTTGGAAGAAGTTATGCAATACATATGAAAAAGAGACGGCATCAAATAAAGTGTATCTAATGAAAAAATTATATGACCTTCGTATGAAGGACACAGATAGTGTTGTTGCTCATATAAATGATTTTGATGCTATATTCTCCCAGTTAGAGGCTCAGAAAATGGATATGGATAATGAAATGAAAGCACTATTGTTGTTATGAACCTTGCCATCATCATGGGATATGTTTTTCACAGCTATTAGCAATAGTGCACCTCGTGGTAAACTCATGTGTGATTACATATGTGGAGCACTCTTCAGTGAGGAGATTCGTAGAAAATTTATGGTTGGCACTCAGAGTGGAGATGCATATAATGTTCGTGATTCTTACCAAGGAAAGAATCAGCAACATGGTAGGAGCAAAAACAAGGAAAAGAATGGTCAACAGAATAAGAGTAGAAGTAAATCAAGGACGAGGGATATCAAATGCCATTATTGTCATAAGAAAGGACACATGAAGAATGATTGTTATGCATTAAAGAATGCTAAAGGTAAAGGACACAATGTTGATGGGCATGTTAAACAATTACTTGCACCATCTACTTCGACTATGAAGATTAAAGAAATTAATGTTATTTTTGATGATGCTGATGTGTTCAAACTTGATAGCACTATGCCAACTGAGGCTCTTATGGCTGATTCTCTTTCCCACGTGTGGATGCTAGATTATGGTGCTTCTTTCCATGTGACACCACATAGAGAATGGTTCTCTAATTATGCAGTTCAGTCTCTTGGTACCATGAGACTTGGTGACTCTTACTAGTGTGACGCTGTGGGGATTGGAGATGTGGTTGTGGAGTTCATTGATGATTCAAAATTTACTCTGCATAATGTATGACATGTGCCTCAGTTATCATGCAGTTTGATGTCAATTGGTCAACTTGATGGCCTTGATTACACGGTGGTCTTCTATGCTCAATCCTTTCATATATCAAAGGGCAATATGGTTATTTCAAAAGGAAGCAAAGTTGGCTCACTTTATCCTTTGTTTGTATCATAGAAAGATCACTTGTTAGTTGTTACTAAACAGCCTATGGCTTGTATTTGGGATGGCCATTTGGGCCATATATCTCATAGTGGAATGGAAAATCTTTCTCATTCTAGCTACTTACCTATGTTATCTTTCTCCGATTTTTCATTTTGTGAGCATTGTCAATAGGGAAAGCAAACCAAAAATGTGCATAGAAAGCACATTAACTCTTCAATTGAGCCTTTAGATCTCGTTCATATAGATGTGTGTGGTCCTATGCCCACTAGGTCCTTAGGTGGTTCTCTTTACTTTGTCACTTTCATAGATGATGCTACTAGAAAAGTTTGGGTATATCCTATCAAATCGAAGGATGAGGTATTCCCTACTTTCAGAAAATAGCTTGCTTCAGTTGAGACTCAAAAAGGAACTAAGCTTAAGGCTTTACATTCAGATAATGGGGATGAGTATGCCTCACATGAATTCAACCTTTTCTCTCAGTCTAGAGGATTCATAGAGATTTTGCAGCTCCTTATACCCCAGTACATAATGGTCTAGGTGAAAGGATGAATAGAACTATTCAAGATAAAGTAGTTTCTATGTTGCATCATGCAAACCTCTCACAAGACTTTTCGGCGAAAGTAGTATTGACTGCAGTTCATGTGATTAACCTTTCACCTAGTACTACCAAAAGCCTGAAAGTGGCATATATGGACAAGGAGGCCACCATATTATGATCATCTTTGAGTTTTTTGGTGTGAAGCATATGTTCATATTCCCAAAAATCTTAGAAAAAAGTTGGACCATAAGTCAAAGAAATGCATTTTTCTTGGATATGGTTGAGAAGGAAAATTTGGATATCGTTTATGGGATCATGAAACACGATCAATGATGAGAAGTAATGATTTCATTTTTAGTGAGTCTAAGATGCATAAACATCCCATTAAGGACGTTGAAGTGATAAGAGTGGTGCTTGAGGATACTAGTCCTCTAGTTAGCATGCATAAAAATACTGCACATAGGGATGTTCAAGAGAATGTCCGATCAGATTAGTCTGTACATGTTCCTATTCAACAACCATTAAGATACTTTGCACATGTCTCACATCCACTTGATAGATATGTTTCAAGTTTAGATTTTGTTATGCTAATAGATGTCGGTGAGCCTTCTTGCTACAAAGAGGCTATGGAGACAGAGGATCATGTCAAGTGGGAGCGTGCGAGTGAATTGGATTCTATTCACAAGAATGGTACTTTGGATTTAGTACCTTTGCCAAAGGGCAAGAAAGCTTTACCATGTAAATGGGTATATAAGTTGAAATTCACATCAGATAGTGCTTCTCCAAAGTATAAAGCATGACTTGTTGCAAAGGGTTTTAAGCAACAACACGGTGTTGATTTCGAGGAAATCTTCTCTCTAGTGGTCAAGATGACTATCTTGCACATGTTTCTTGGATTTGTTGCAATGGATGACTTAGAGCTAGTCCAAACGGATGTGAAAAACGCTTTCTTGCATGGAGATCTTACATATGAGATTTATATGGAACAACCAAAAGGTTATGTAGTTCATGGCAAGGAAAGTCTAGTTGGTAAGCTCAAGAAGAGCTTGTATGGACTTAAACAGTCACCTAGACAATGGTACCAAAAGTTTGATGCTTTTATGAAGTCTCAAGGCTATTCTTGAAGCAATGAGAATCATTGTCTCTACACAAAGAGATGCTCAGCTAGCAGCTTTTGATATGCTTGATACTTTATGTCGATGATATGTTGATTGTTGGGAAGTCCTCTTGTGACTTGTCAATTCTCAAAAAGAATTTGAGTCACACATTTGATATGAAGGATTTGGGGGATGCCAAACATATTCTTGGCATGCACATTACTCGTGATAGGAGTAAAAGACGCATATACTTGTCTCAAAGTGAGCACATATGCAAAGCACTTCATAGCTTCAATATGGAGGGTGGAAAGGCATTGAGTACAACTTTACCCACATATATGAAATTGAGCAAGCATGATTTCCCCAAATCAGGTGAGGAAAAGGAATTCATGACCAAAATTCCCTATCAGTCTACTGTTGGTAGTCTCATGTATGCTATGGTAGCTACGAGACTGGACATTGCATTTGCAATGGGAGTTGTGAGCAGATATATGTCTAATCCTAACAAGAAACATGGGGAAGTGGTCAAGATGATTTTGAGATATCTGTCTGGCACTAAGGACGAGTGTCTATTCTTAGGTAGAGGGAAAGCATCCATTATTACTTACACAGGTTCTGACTATGTTGGTTGTGTAGACAATCGTAAGTCTACATGAGGGTATATTTTTCATTTTGCTGGAGGTGTTACCTCCTGGAGATCTCCTCTTCAAGAATGTATAGTTGTTTCCACCACAGAAGCAGATATGTTGTAGCAAGTGAGGCAAGTAAGGAAGCATTGTCGCTTTCTCGTCTCACTTGTGATATGGGTTTACCTCAACATGTGCCTCGTTTGCTTAGTGACAGTCAGAGTGCCATTGGTTTGGCTAAGAATCTGGTCTATCATGCAAAAACCAAGCTCATTGAGGTGAGGTATCACTTCATTCGAGATTGCTTAGCCACTGAGCACATTATTCCTGAGAAGGTTCACACTCGAGATAATGTTGCAGATGCTTTGACTAAAGCTCTACCACAGGATAGCTTTCGACACTATTGTCACTTGATGTGGGTTACTTGATTCATGATCTTACATGATCACTTATATACTGTGTAACATGCCCATCAGGTGGGAGTTATAGTTTGTATACTTACACTCAGGTATTCTTTTTTTCTCTCCCATAGTTACTTTGGCCATATTGGCCTTTAGTGGGAGATTGTTATCGTTAGTGTCCATGTGAAAGGCCAAATGGCCACCGAACACTTCTTTGTATATGTTCTTTAATAAAAAATATAGTGGCCTCATCAGTCACAAACTGTAAGCTCGAACACATTTGTAAGACCTAAGAAGTCTGTCTTCATGCTCCCTATGTACTATGTTTTTCTACGTATTCTTCGGCCTCTCTGCAGAGTATGGTGTGCAACCCTAGCAGCTCAGTTTTCTACTCCAAGGATATCGTTGTAGAGCTATCAAGAAGGAGAGCACACTGTGGTGCATCGCCATTGAAATACTTCATTGGGCATGAGGAATCCACATTCCAAGTGGGATAAAAGCATACACTAGGCAATTTGTCAAACAATCTCCATTGGCGGTCTCACATCTTTTGAGAAACCAATGAGTTTACTTCCTCAAATTCTCTAATTGAGACTAGCATCCTACTTTTAAGACACAAAAATATTTCTTTAAATCCAAGTTGAGGTGGCTATAAGAATATGAGTGGCCTATTGCCTATTAGAAACTTTTATTGATTCCTAAAAGAAAGAAAGATCCACTAATGCTCGATTATTACAAGAATTAAAACGAAGCATCCCATTCCAATTTTATCATAAATGTCTAGTTCATCATCATGGGTGCTATCAATGGGGTGGAGAGGAGGGACATATTACTTTCTTGGGCTAAAAATCTACATGAAGTGTTGTCGTTGTTTGTCGCTCCTTTCCTCCTACAAGAGGACTTTACAGGAGACTTTAGAATGTTGGTGTGAGCCATCTCACTAGCCATGCTTGTTCCTAAAATGAGGAGCTCCCCAAAAATTTGATAATTCTATATATTCATAGAATTCATTAATCCAATGATTTCTTTTGGTTATTTAGTATTTGATTAAGTCTCTCTAGCACATTGAAACCTTGGATTTCTTTGCATGTATTATGAGAATTGTTGAGTTCTTCAAGTGGTTGTTATTCATAATCATTGTGAAAGAGAAAGGTGCATATTTTAGTATTTTCATTCGAGAGATGTAGAAAAATCATTTCAAGTAGTCTATGGGTCATTAATAAGATAACAAGTATCTAGATCCATATTTGGTTCAAGGCAAAGAAAGTTGAGAAGAGAAAATGTACTTTAATTGTGAGAAACTATCCTAGACAATGTCTATTACAATTTTCTTGTGATTTAGGAGTGGAAATATTCCATTATCTAAACCATAAAACTTAATGTTTGAGGACTAATCAACATGCTATGTGAATATGCATGAGTGTAAGTACATTGAAATAGAAAGAGATGTGACCACAATAGGCTTCTTCTTGCTCAACTAAGATATGCATGAGCTAGCAAGCATGAAGCAAAAATCACTGGTGGAAACAGGAATGTCATAGCAACCAGCCAGTAAAAAAAAGCATGAAAATCTGGTGGTAATGATCCCAGCTTGGGAAAAAACAATCCAAGTAGCTGAATACCACTCAAGTTGTGAAAGATGCGCTTAACTTCTATCAATGCTTGACACCTAGGCAATGCATAAACTTGCTCATCTAAGAGACATCAAACTGAATATCATGCTGAGTTATGCATAAGTAAATCAAGCATCCAATAGCCTATTGATAGAAAACAACATCCAATGCATCTCCAACGTCATGAAGGCTCAACTATAAACCAATTTCCATAGGAGTGGCAATAGGTTCACAGTCTTCAAGGACAAAACCTACAATAATGTTGTCAATATATTTTGTTTGACACAACATAATTCCTCCATCAACTTCTATAAATTAAGTAACCCAAATCTAACACCTCAAAATAGGCATGCAAATTAGCATTAAATTAAGCAATATCCTTCTCAAGACCAATGAGCAACATGCCATCAACATACACAACAATGATCAGAAGTACATCATCTGCATGCTTAACATATAAGGTGCTCTTACGGTTGGATTGTTCTCAAAACCATGTGCAATCAAGTAGGCATGTATCTCTTCATACCAAGCATGTGGTGGTTGCTTCAAATCATATAATGCCTTTTTCAACCTGCATAATTTTTTTTAATGCCCTTTTGTGAGACATTGATCCACAGGGATCATGATATTGATCCACAGGGATCATGATATTGATCCATAGGGATTAGTCCATGCATGTGTGACTCTCCTCCCATCCATATATACCCTCTTATACTCTAAAAATAGCAATGCTCTAGAATAGTCTAGTGTGAACATGTGGCCATCATGCAACACTTATTCCTATTACTACTTTAGTATCTTAGGGTATCCCCCAAGCTTGGGACCTTGGCTAGCTGGCCATACCAGGCTATGAATGAGGCTCGTGTTGCTTACCTCTAAAAATAGTTGGAGAGTGACCACATGAATGAAGGTGATTCTATGGACAATTTTCTGACAAAGATCAAGGATTTGAAGGAACAATTGATTTTTTGCAGATGAAGTCCTTCCTGACAGTTCACTTGTGCAGCCTCTTCTGAATGCTCTTCCTGACTTATGCCAGAGTTTTGCTTCTACTCTTCATTTGATGATGAAAGGCAATACAAATGCCTTAACATTTGAAGAGTTAGTTTCTATTTTGTTACCAGTCTAGGTAGAACAGGTCTATTATGCATGTTACAGATCAAGCTTTCCTGGCTAGTCAGAAGGGAAAAGGTAAATGGAGCTCTTCTAGTAGTAAGCAGAAATCTGCAAATGCTGCACATTTGAAGAAGGAAGACAAAGATGAGAAGAAATCAGAAAAGCAGAAAGTGTTTTGCAAATACTATAAAGAAAATGATCATGTTATTAAGAGTTGTCCAAATTGGCTGCTAAAGAGGCAAAGAAGAAGGAAGCTGGAATGGTTGTTACAGAGTCCTCCACACCAAAAAATAGAGTTTGCTAATCTAGTGCACAATGAAGAATGGGTGTTTACTACTGTTTGCAATTTTGATAGTGGGGCGACCAAACATATTACCTCGCAACGTAGTTTCTTCTCTTCACTCGAGCTTGCCCCTACAGGGAATATTGTTACATGTGCAAACAACTCCTCTTATCTTGTTATGGGAGTTGGTAAGATCATCTTGACTACTACTGATGGTAGTTCTTTCACTTTGTCAGATGATTTATTTGTGACAGGGATCAAGAAGAATCTATTATCAGTTTCAGCTTCAACGAAGATTGGCTTGGTTGTGAAATTTGTTGATGATAGGGGTATAGTTCATGATCTATCAAATGGCGATGTGATTATTGCTTTTGGCATTTTATGTCATGGGTTGTATAGGCTCATAGACTATCAAAGATTTGTGAATGATGCAGCATGTGTAGTACATGATTCTCAGGCTATGTCAGATGCAAAGCTTTGGCATGCACGCTTTGGTCATTTGAATTTTGCTAGTTTTCTACACCTGCAGAAATCTGGAATGGTGTCCTCTTTGCCCAAATGAGCCACCCGGTAAACATGTATGTGAAGGCTGTATTTTGGGCAAAATGCAACGTTCCTCCTTTCCAAAAGATGGTTCAGTTCCAACTACTCAGAAATGTAGCTTGTTCACAATGATGTCTGTGGTCGTATGCAGATACCCTCTTTTGGAAATTATTTTTACTTCGTGACTTTCATTGATGATTTTTCTAGGCATGCATGGGTATATCCATTGAAAGAAAAGTCCGAAGTGTTTATGTGCTTCAAACAATTCTTGGTTTTGGCTGAAAATCTATCAGCATGTAAAATGGGCATCCTCCATTCTGATCGGGGGGGGAATATACGTCTTTTGACTTTAATGCATTTCTGGCTGAATGTGGGATAAAACATCAGTGTACAGTGCCATGTACACCTCAAGAAAATGGAGTTGCTGAATGAAAGAATAGGTCACTCATGGAGATGGAAAGGTGTATCGTCAAGAGTCAGGCTTTACCACATAGTTTCTGGCTTGAGGCTCTCATGTGTGCATAATATGTACTTAACAGGTGTCCCACTAAAGCACTACAATCTCTCACTCCATATGAGGCTTGGCATGGTCGCAATCCATCTGTTGTTCATCTGTGTGTTTTTGGTTGTCTGTATCATCCATAGACTAAATGCATTCTAGTTAGCCATGATGTTGTTTTTGTGGAAGATGTTATTCAGCCCTTACTTTCATGTACTAACATATGTTAGCTCCAAAGACATGTATGATACTTTGCTACCTCTTTTTACAATGGATAGTCTAGTGTTGGTCCTAATGAGGAAACTTCTCAGCCTTTGCAAGTTTCATGTGATGATGCAGATCATTCCATTTCTGATGCACATTTACATGATGCACTTGTTGATGAGAGAGATGATATTGAGCAGGCAAAAACTATGCCAAAATGGCTGGTGCAGACTTTGGATGACAACAAATTAGATGCAGCTTTGTCATACCATACTTGTCTAGGCTCTCATAGTGCCTATTTTGCATCAAACTGCTATGCTATGGCTGCATCTAGTCTCTCTGATGAGACTGGGCCCATTTCATTTGATGAAGCACAAAATTCTGACATTGGATGGTTGCAACACAATCTAAATATGATGCTATCATGAAGAATTGTACATGGTCTTTATGTGACGCCTCCTGGAAAGAAGGACATTGGCACTAAGTGGGTATACAAGCTGAAGCGTAAACCTTATGGAATAATTGTCAGGTATAAGTCTAGGCTTGTTGCAAAGGGTTATGCACAAGAAAGAGACATTGATTTTGATGAGACCTTTGCACTTACATGTTGAATGACTACTGTTCGTAGCATCTATTCACTTGCAGCTCATCATGATTGGAATGTACATCAATTGGACATTAAAACAACATTTTTGAATGGTGATTTGAATGAAGAAGTGTATGTTTTTCAGCCCCGTGGCTTTGTGTAGAAAGGGCATGAAAACCAAGTATGCAGGTTAAAGAAGGCATTATATGGTTTAAAGCAAGCACCACGTGCTTGGTATGAAAAGATACATGCCTATCTGCTTGCACATGGTTTTGAGAATAGTCAACCTGAAAGCACCTTATATGTTAAGCATGACAATGATGTGCTTTCGATCATTGTGGTGTATGTTGGTGACATGTTGCTCACTGATCCTCATGAGAAGCAGATTGTTTATTTCAAGGTTGATTTACATGCCTCATTTGAGATGTCTGATTTGGGGCATTTGCATCATTATTTGGGCATTTAGTTTATGCACATTGATGGTGGAATGGCTTTGTGTCAAATAAAATATATTAACACATTATTGTAGCATCTTGGCCTTGAAGATTGTTAGCCTATTGCCACTCCTATGGAGATAGGTTTAGGATTAAGTCTTAATGATGTTGGAGATGCATTTGATGTTGTTCTCTATCAGCAAGTTGTTGGATGTTTGATTTACTCATGCATGACTCGGCGAGATATTCAATTTGTTGTCTCACAGATGAGAAGGTTTATGCATTGCCCAGGTGTCAAGCATTGGCAGGTGGTTAAGCGCATCTTTCACCGCTTGAGTGGTACCCGACTTCTTGGATTGTTTTATCCGAAGGGGGGATCACTACTGCTAGATTTGCATGCTTTTTCTGAAAGTGATTGGGCCAGTTGCTATGACACTCGTGTGTCCACTAGTGGCTTTTGCTTCATGCTCGATAGATCATGTATATCTTGGTTGATCAAGAAGAAGCCTACTATGGCCACTTCAAGTTGTGAGGCTGAGTATAGGCCTTCTTTTACATCAACTCTTGAGTGTGTGTGGCTCAGATGCCTTATGGCTGATTTGGGTGTTGGTCAGTCTTCTGCCACCACCATCTTCAATGACAGTCAGAGTGCATTGGCAGTTGTGAGGAATCCTATGTTCCATGCTCGCACTAAGTACACTGAGGTGCATTGTCATTATGTCAGGGAGAGGTTCGCTACTGGGGAGATCAGCTTGGCATATGTGCCCATGCAGGAGAACATTGCATATCTTTTTACGAAGGCTTTGCCTAGGGAGAAGTTTGAAGCTTTCCGCAAAGCTTTGGGCTTACTTCCTTTTGTGGATTGAATCCACATAGTTTGGCACTTCCTTATACATGAGTGCCAGCTCCTTGTTCACTGCATGACTGCCAAGGGGGATTTGTTGATATATTTAGGTAGTGATGTGTGCGAATACTCTAGGACCACCGGGGCACCTTTTTCTCTCTTTAGGAGGTTTTTTTCCCCGTCTTGTATATATTCCTATTGCCCTAACAGGATACTAATCTTTGTACATTCTAGTGGTAATACATTCAGTATTGTGTGTTGTGCTCCAAGCTTCTTCTTCTTCCTTGTGCTATTTATGTGCTTGTGCAAACGTCTAACTCCAACACTGTGAATTACTTTGGATATATACTAACTTTGAGACAAGTATATGCATATTTATTCCTGTCAAGAGTAATCTACATGCCAAGAATATGTTTGGCATCCCCCAAATCCTTCATATCAAATGTTTGACTCAACTTCTTTTTGAGAATTGACAAGTCATAAGATGAGTTCCCAGCAATCAACATATCATCAACATAAACTATCAAGCATATCAAGCCACCATCTGAGCATCTCTTTGTGTAGAGGCAATGATCCTCATTGCTTTGAGAATAGCCTTGAGACTTCATAAAAGAATCAAACTTTTGGTACCATTCTCTAGGGGACTATTTAAGTCTATACAAGCTCTTCTTGAGCTTACAAACTAGACTTTCCTTGCTAGGAACTACATAACCCTATGGTTGTTCCATATAGATCTCATCTGTAAGATCTCCATGCAAGAAAGCAGTTTTCACATCCACTTGGACTAGCTCTAAGTCCTCCATTGCAACGAATCCAAGCAACATGCTTAGGGTAGTCATCTTGACCATTAGAGAGAAGATTTCCTCCAAATCAACACCATGTTGTTTCTTAAAACCCTTTGCAACAATTCCTACTATATACTTTGGAGAATCACTATCTGATGTGAATTTCAACTTATATACCCATTTACCTTGTAAAGATTTCCTGTCCTTTGGCAAAGGTACTAAATCCCAAGTATCATTCTTGTGAATAGAATCCAACTCACTCTTCATGGGACACTCCCACTTGACATGATCCTCTGTCTACATAGCCTCTTTGTAGCAAGAAGGCTCAGTAGCATCTGTTAGCATAACAAAATCTAAACGTGGATCAGGTGGATGTGAGACACGTGCAGAGCGCCTCAATGGTTGCTGAACAAGAACACGTGCAGACTGATCTGATTGAATATTCTCTTGAACGCCCCTGTGTGCAACTTTTTTATGCATGCTAAGTGGAGGACTAGTATCCTCAAAAGCCACTCATCTCACTTCAACCTCCTTAATGGGTTGTTTATGCATCTTAGACTCATTGGAAATGACATCACTACTTATGATCATTGACCATGTTTCACGATCCCATAAACGATATCCAAATTGTCCTTCTCTACCATATCCAAGGAAAATGCATTTCTTTGACTTCTGGCCTAACTTTTGTCTAAGATTCTTGGGCACATGAACATATGCTTCACACCCAAAAACTCGAAGATGATCATATATGGTGGCTTCCCTATCCTTAACTCTTGTGCCACTTTCAGACCTTTGGCACTACTAGGTGAAAAGTTGATCACATGAAGTGCAGTCAATACTACTTTTGCCCAAAAGCCTTGTGAGAGGTTTGCATGATGCAACATAGAAATTACTCTATCTTGAATACTTATATCCATCCTTTTAGCTACACCATTTTGCAATGGGGTATAAGGAGCTCTAAACTCTCTATGAATCCCTCTAGACTAACAGAAAAGGTTGAATTCATGTGAGGTATACTCACCCCCATTATCTAAATGTAAAGATGTAAGCTTCGTTCCTTTTTTAGTCGCAACTGAAGCAAAACATTTTCTGAAAGTAGGGAATACCTCATCCTTCAATTTGATAGGATATACCCAAACTTTTCTAGTAACCTCATTTAAAAAAGTGAAAAAGTAAAGAGAACCACCTAAGGACCTAGTGGGCAAAGGACCACACAAATCTCTATGAACCAAATCTAAAGGCTGAATCGAAGAGTCAATGTGCACTCTATGCACATTTTTGGTTTGCTTTCCATTTTGACAATGTTCACAAAATGAAAAATCAGAGAAAGGTAATACAAGTAAGTAGCCAAACCAAGAAAGATTTTCCATTCCACTATGAGATATATGGCCCAAATGACCATGCCAAAAACAAGCCATAGGCTCTTCAGTAATAGCTAACAAGTGTTCTTTTTGTGATACAAATAAAGGATAAATTGAGCCAACTTTGCTTCCTTTTGCAATAACCATATTTGTTGGAGCAAGTCTATGACAAGCCTAAGTATTGGCTTGAGTCTCACAAAGTCTTAGAAGAAGCTTTAAAAAGAAGACTATGTAAAGTTCACTTGTGAACTACCTCTTGTAACTTTTGAAGAGTTTACTTAATGTAAAAGTAAGAGAATCTTAAGTGGTTGATTCCACTTGATCAAGAATGGAAAGAGGAGCCACGAATTCGTGATTTGTGGTAGGTAGAGAATCAAATCAATCATTGATTGATTGGAGAGTGATTGAGGGAAGTTAGCCTCCCAAACTCAACTATAAATAGATGGCAGTTTTAGTCGTGGTTAGAAAGACCTATGTGAAGACCTCCAAGAGCTGAGCTTTATGCCATATCAAGGTGTGATTACAAGGCACACATATGTATCAGTAATTCATTGTATTGTACAAGCAATATACTTTCATTTTCATGATTATTTGAGTTCATCTTTCCATGTTCTTGTGAAGTGTACTACTCACTGCCATTACTCTCAGTTTTCTCAATCAGCTTGCAGAGATGTTTTCTCTGAGCTTGGTGCATCATTTTCCATGATTTAACTTGGTAAAGTTAGCTCTATAAGTCTACTATATGCTCACAAATTTTCATGTCATTTGGATGTTGCAATCTTCAGTTATGTTCATTTGAAGTCAACAGGGTCTGTTCATCTTCACCTCTCTGTCAGGTACCCGACTTTTTCACTCATCTTGTCAGAGGTGTTTCTCAGTGGTTACTTATCCAAATTCAGTTATTTAAAACTTGTTGGATTCAGATTGCTGTCTAGTATAACCATACAAATTTTCATAATCATTGGATTTCTACATTTTGAGTTATGGTGATTTTTCTGCTCATTGGTCTATTTCTGTAGCAGCCCGTGAAAATCGGGATGATGTCATCACTTGTTAAAACTCATTCTCAGTGTGTGCTTTGTTATTTTTGATGAGATTACTCTTGAAAGTTAGCTCTTTAAGCTACCTAGACTTCCCCAAGAGGAATTAAGCTAATTGCTGCTGTGCTCAGAGAATTATGTAAAACACTGGACAGGTGTATGAACCAAGAATAGCAAGTTTTCACCTCTGAGCTAACTCCAACTTATCTGTTTTGATCTATCTTTTTGAGAGTGATCTTCCAAGGTACATAGGGTGTCTAATACATCCATTGGCAAGCTAAAAGGGCCCACCATCTACTCCTGGAGTTCATTTGGCTGGTGTAGATCAAGGATTTTGCAACACCTCTTCATCTTCAAGCACATACCTATCCATCTCTTCACAGTGGTATCAGAGCAAGGTTGGACAACATGGCAGATGGATTTCCTTCATCAATTGACAAATTGGACAGAGGTAATTACTCAGCTTGGTCATTAAGAATGGAAGCTTATCTCCAAGGTAGAAGTTTATATGGTTATGTGGCTGGAGATGAAGTTATGCCAAGTTTCAGGAACAAAAGTCAACCAACACAAGAAGAGCAAGAAAGATTGAGCACATGGTGCTCCAAGGATGCACTTGCAAGGTCTTATCTCCTCAACTCTATCTCAGATTTTTTGTTGCCTCACATTAGAAGTTGTAAGACATCTCAGGAAGTGTGGGATGCACTTGAAGCTTTCTTTTCTTCAAGTACCAAAGCTAGGAAGCATCAACTATGGCTGGATTTCACAACTCTCAAGAAGGCTCCCAAACAAAATGTGACTGATTTTGTCACAAAGCTCAAGGACATAGCGGATCAGTTGGGAAGCATTGGAGAGGTAATAGATGAAGAGAAAATTTTAAGGCAGGTGATCAATGGCTTGAAGGCAGATGACAAGTGGGAAGCATTCACCACAGCTATGGATTTGTACATGGACATGCATGTACCTGATTTCAACACACTCATTGGACAACTACTTACTCAAGAGGCAAAGCTTATCAAAAATGGAGAAAGCTCTAAAGGTAATCAATCTTCAGCTTTATACACGGATAAAAGCAAGTCTAAAGATAACAAAGGAAAGGCAAAGAAAGTGGATGATGAAGCAGGTACATATCAAGCTAACTATGCAGGTAGAGGAAGACATGGCAGAGGTAGAGGAAGAGGAGGTAGACAAGGCAGGGGGAGATCCCAAGAATCCAACTCATGTTCTATTTGTGGATTAACTAATCATACAACTGAAAATTGCTTTAGGAATTCCAGGAATCAAAGAGGCAGAGGATACAATAGAGGAAGTTATGGCTACTCAAGAGGAAGGTTCAACAACTACCATGGCAACTACAATCATTCAAACTATCAAGGAGGCTACAAAGGAAGGAGAGACTACAATAACTACACAGAAGACTCAAACAAAGAGGATTCATTATTGATCATGAACATGGCTATGCCACAAGGTAAATCTGATGAGCATGTTTTCTACATAGATTCAGGTTGTTCAAATCATGTGGCAGGAAATGTGGCACTCCTATCAGATTTAGAAGATCCAAGGAATAAGCATGAGGTACAAACAGGAGATGATGTGGAGAAAATAGGCAATGTCAAAGCACCTGATGGAAACATCAACCTACTCAGTAAGGTACTCTATGTCCCTACCATTACAAAGAATTTGATAAGTGTTGGGCAGATAGTAGAGAAAGGGTTGCAAGTCAGGTTCACAAAACCAAGAGCATTTGTTGAAGATCCAAGTCAAGGATTCAGAAGAATTGCAAAAGGTGAAAAGACGGGTAGATTGTTCACATTTGAATTACAGGACACTAGAAACATTGCTCTCTTTAATTATGGTAGTCAGACACTCACAGAATTGGAAGTATGGCACAAAAGGTTAGCACATATTGGTGAAAGGTCATTAAAGCAAATCTGCAGGGACCAAAGTGTACTTGGACTCCCTAATTTGTCAAAACAACATATGATTTATAAGTGTAGTGCATGTCAATTTGGAAAGTCTCACAGGTTACCATTCATGAAGAAAGGTTATATGCATGGAGATCTCTTGGAGTTGGTTCATACAGATGTATGGGGACCTAGCAAGGAAGCTTCAATATCTGGATCAAGGTATTATGTTTCCTTTATTGATGATTGCAGCAGATGGACTATCCTATTCTTTGTGAAACACAAAGATGAAGTTTTTTCATGTTTCAAAAGATATTTGGCTCTTGTGGAGAATCAAATAGGTAAATCACTAAAAAGGCTAAGGTCAGATGGAGGGGGAGAATACTTCTCCCATCAAAAGAGAGGTAACTACAAGGTACACTCCTGAGCAAAATGGAGTGGCAGAAAGGAGGAATAGGACAATTGTTGAAGCTGCAAGGTCTATGTTAAATGAAAAGCATTTACCTAATTACTTATGGGCTGAGGTTGTATCTACAACCACTTACTTGATTAACAGGTTGCCTTCAAAATCCCTTGATGGGATGACTCCATATGAGGCTTGGAATGGAAGAAGACCAAGCTTAGATCATTGTAAAATTTTTGGATGTATTGCTTTTGCTCATGTTCCTTCACAGGTTAGAGGCAAGATGGATCCAAAGGCAGAAAGGTGTGTATTTATTGGATATGACAACAATCAAAAGGGCTACAGGTTATACAACCCTACCAACAAAGGATTCTTGGTAAGCAGAGATGTAGTTTTTTATGAGAACAATTCATGGTATGAAGATTCATGCAGGAAGATCAATTTACCATATGATCTTGAAGAAGATTTTCCAAAGCTTGGTAGAGAACAATCAAAGATTGAAGAACAAGACACCTCAGAGGATGATGAAGAATCTCACATGGAAAAGATCAAAGCATGGAAGTCTAAAGGTAAAGCAAAATTGCAGGAACTTGGACATGAGGCAGAATCATCACATCATGGCCTAAGAAGATCTATGAGGGAAAAGAAAAAACCAGAAAGGTATGGGTTTGACACCTCATTAGTAACTAAACACTCTATCTACATAGCAAAGGATATAAACCAAGAGGAGCCATCATCATTTGAAGAGGCCAAAGCAAAATCAGAATGGAAGCATGCAATGAAGGAAGAGATTGAAGCACTTGAGGAAAACAACACTTGGGATTTGGTGCCCAAGACTTCATCCATGAAGGTAATAGGCTCAAGATGGGTCTATAAACTCAAGAAGAATTCTGATGGTTCAATTAACAGGTATAAGGCAAGGCTTGTAGCAAAAGGCTTTGCACAAACTCAGGGAATTGATTATGAGGAGACTTTCTCTCCTGTGGCAAAGATGCCTACTATTAGGGTTTTGCTTAGTATTGCCTCTTCCAAGAATTGGAAGATACTTCAACTAGATGTAAAGAATGCGTTTTTGAATGGTTGGATAACAGAAGAGGTATATATGGCACAACCACCTGGTTTTGAGAATCAAGTTTATCCTGATTATGTGTGTAAACTTAACAAAGCATTGTATGGTCTCAAGCAAGCTCCAAGAGCTTGGAATTTCAGGCTTGTTTCATTCTTGCAGGACAAAGGCTTTCAACCAAGCAAGGCAGATCCTTCACTCTTTATTAAAAAGAGTAATTCCGAGGTCATCTACCTATGTGTATATGTAGATGATATTATATTGACAGGAAATGATGCAGATGGTATGAAGAAGATCAAAGATCAGATGAGAGAAGAGTTCAAGATAAGTGATTTGGGTTCACTTACCTACTTCCTAGGTTTGGAAGTTGTCTACAAAGATCATGGTTTGTTTCTCACTCAAAGGAAGTACATTAAGGACATGTTGGCAAAATTCAAGATGCAAGATTGTAAGATTGCAGGTACTCCAATGGAGGTCAATCACAAATTGAGCTCACATGAAGGTGAACTCATAGAGGACATCACATCATATCAAAGTCTAGTGGGTAGTCTCAACTATGCCACATTGACAAGAGTAGATATATGTTACAGTGTGAGTGTGCTAAGCCAATTTATGCACACACCAAGGAAACCACATATGGATGCTGCCAAAAGGATTCTCAAGTATCTCAAAGGAACCATAAATGAAGGACTTTATTATCCTTATGTATCTGATTTAGGTTTGAAGCTATTTTCTGATGCAGATTGGGCTGGCTCCAAGGAAGATAGAAGGAGCACTTCAGGTTATCTTACCTTTGCAGGTTCAAAGCTTATTTCATGGTCATCCAAGAAGCAACCCACAGTTGCTCTCTCTTTTACTGAAGCTGAATATAGAGGTCTTGCCATAGCTACACAAGAAGCTATGTGGATGAAGACATTGTTCAAAGATCTTGGATTGGAGTTTGGAACTCCAACTATTTTTTGTGACAATATGAGTTCTATTCATTTGGCTGCTAATCCTATTTTTCATGCAAGGACTAAACATATTGAAGTTCATTATCACTATGTACGAGAGAAGGTTCTAAGCAAAGAGATTCAAATATCATATGTGTCCACTCATCAACAATGTGCAGATATTCTAACCAAAGCATTGGATGGTACAAAGCTTTGCAAATTCAAGGCTATGATAGGTTTGCAGGTAATCTTGGAAGATTGAAGACCTCAAGCATACTTGGCTTGAGGGGGAGTTGTTGGAGCAAGTCTATGACAAGCCTAAGTATTGGCTTGAGTCTCACAAAGTCTTAGAAGAAGCTTTAAAAAGAAGACTATGTAAAGTTCACTTGTGAACTACCTCTTGTAACTTTTGAAGAGTTTACTTAATGTAAAAGTAAGAGAATCTTAAGTGGTTGAGTCCACTTGATCAAGAATGGAAAGAGGAGCCACGAATTCGTGATTTGTGGTAGGTAGAGAATCAAATCAATCATTAATTGATTGGAGAGTGATTGAGGGAAGTTAGCCTCCCAAACTCAACTATAAATAGATGGCAATTTTAGTCGTGGTTAGAAAGACCTATGTGAAGACCTCCAAGAGCTGAGCTTTATGCCATATCAAGGTGTGATTACAAGGCACACATATGTATCAGTAAGTCATTGTATTGTACAAGCAATATACTTTCATTTTCATGATTATTTGAGTTCATCTTTCCATGTTCTTGTGAAGTGTACTACTCACTGCCATTACTCTCAGTTTTCTCAATCAGCTTGCAGAGATGTTTTCTCTGAGCTTGGTGCATCATTTTCCGTGATTTAACTTGGTAAAGTTAGCTCTATAAGTCTACTATATGCTCACAAATTTTCATGTCATTTGGATGTTGCAATCTTCAGTTATGTTCATTTGAAGTCAACAGGGTCTGTTCATCTTCACCTCTCTGTCAGGTACCCGACTTTTTCACTCATCTTGTCAGAGGTGTTTCTCAGTGGTTACTTATCCAAATTCAGTGATTTAAAGCTTGTTGGATTTAGCTTACTGTCTAGTATAACCATACAAATTTTCATAATCATTGTATTTCTACATTTTGAGTTATGGTGATTTTTCTGCTCATTGGTCTATTTCTGTAGCAGCCCGTGAAAATCGGGATGATGTCATCACTTGTTAAAACTCATTCTCAGTGTGTGCTTTGTTATTTTTGATGAGATTACTCTTGAAAGTTAGCTCTTTAAGCTACCTAGACTTCCCCAAGAGGAATTAAGCTAATTGCTGCTGTGCTCAGAGAATTATGTAAAACACTAGACAGGTGTATGAACCAAGAATAGCAAGTTTTCACCTCTGAGCTAACTCCAACTTATCTGTTTTGATCTATCTTTTTGAGAGTGATCTTCCAAGGCACATAGGGTGTCTAATACATCCATTGGCAAGCTAAAAGGGCCCACCATCTACTCCTGGAGTTCATTTGGCTGGTGTAGATCAAGGATTTTGCAACACCTCTTCATCTTCAAGCACATACCTATCCATCTCTTCACAATATTGCCCTTTGATATACAAAAGGACTGAGCATAGAAGACCACCTTGTAACCAAGTTCATGGTAAAGCCTTCCTACCCTTTGGCAAAGGCACTAAATCCCAAGTACCAATCTTGTGAATAGAATCCAATTCACTCTTCATGGCACGCTCCCACTTTACATGATCTTATGTCTGCATAGCCTCTTTGTAGCAAGGAGGCTCACTAGCATCTGTTAGCATAAAAAAACCTAAACCTAGAACATATCTATCAGGGGGATGTGAGGCACGTGCAGAGCATCTCAATGGTTGTTGAACAAGAACATGTGGAGACTGATCTGATCCGACATTCTTTTGAATGTCCTTATGTGCAACATTTTTATGCATGCTAATTGGAGGACTAGTATCCTCAAACAACACTCTTCTCACTTCCACCTCTTTAATGGGCGATTTATGCATCTTAGACTCATTGAAAATGACATCACTACTTCTGATCACTGACCATGTTTCAAGATCCCATAAGCGATATCCAAATAGTCCTTGTCAACCATATCCAAGAAAAATGCATTCCTTTGACTTATGGTCCAACTTTTGTCTAAGATTCTTGGGTATATGAACATATGCTTCACACCCAAAAACGCAAAGATGAAAATCTTGTGCCACTTTTAGAACTTTGGAAATACTAGGTGAAAGGTTAATCACATGAATTGCAGCCAATACTGCTTCTGCCCAAAATCTTGGTGAGAGGTTTGCATGATGCAACATAGAAACTACTCTATCTTGAATAGTCCTATTCATCCTTTCAGCTACACCATTCTATATTGGGATATAAGGAGTTGTAAACTCTCCACGAATCCCTTGAGACTGGCAGAAAAGACTGAATTCATGTGATGTATACTCATCCCCATTATCTGAACATAAAGCCTTAATCTAAGTTACTTTTTTAGTCTCAATTGAAGCAAGCCATTTTTTGAAAGTAGGGACTACCTCACCCTTGGATTTGGTAGGATATACCCATACTTTCTAGTAGCATCATCTACGAAAGTGACAAAGTAAAGGGAACCACCTAAGGACCTAGTGGGCATAGGACCACACACATTTGTATGAACAAGATTTAAAGGCTGAATTGAAGAGTCAATGTGCATTCTATGCACATTTCTGATTTGCTTTCCATATTGACAATCCTCACAAAATAAAAAAATCAGAGAAACATAACACAGGTAAGTAGCCAGAACGAGAAAGTTTTTCCATTCCACTACAAGATATATGGCCCAAATGACCATGCCAAATACAAGCCATAGGCCGTTCAGTTAATAGCTAACAAGTGTTCTTTCTGTGATACAAATAAAGGATAAAGTGAGCCAACTTTGCTTCCTTTTTCAATAATCATATTGCCCTTCCATATATGAAAGGATTGAGCATAGAAGACCACCTTGTAACAAAGGTCATTAAGTTGACCAACTGACATTAAGCTGCATGATAACTGAGGTACATGGCATACATTTTGCATAGTAAATTTCGAACCATCGATGAACTACACAACCACATCTCCAATCCCCACAACATCACACTCGTAAGAGTCACCAAGTCTCATGGTACCAAGAGACTTTGATGCATAATTAGAGAACCATTCTTTGTGTAGTGTCACATGGAAAGAAACACTAGAATCTACCAGCCATGTGTGGGAAACAGTGTCAGTCATAAGAGCCTCAATTGGCACAGTACTATCAAGTGTCAACACATTAGCATCATCGAAAATAGCATTAATTTCTTCAATCTTCATAGTCGAAGTAGATGGTGCAGGTAATTGTTTAACATGCCCATCAACATTCTGTCCTTTACCTTTAGCATTCTTTAATGTGTAACAATCTTTCTTCTTGATATCCCTCTTCCTTGATTTACTTATACTCTTATTCTGTTGACCATTCGTTTCCTTGTTCTTGCTCCTATCACATTGTTTATTCTTTCCTTGGTAAGAATCACGAACATTATATGCATCTCCACCCTGAGTGCCAACCGTAGATTTTCTATGAATATCCTCACTCAAGAGTGCTCCACATATGTCATCATAAACGAGTTTACCACTAGGTGAACTATTGCTAAAAGTTGTGCAAAACATATCCCATGATGATGGAAAGGCGCATAATAGCAATACTACTTTCATTTCATTATCCATATCCATTTTCTGGGCCTCTAACTGGGAGATTATAGCATCAAAATCATTTAGATGAGCAACAACACTATCTGTGTCCTTCATGCGAAGGTCATATAATTTTCTCATCAGATACACTTTATTTGATGTCGTCTCTTTTTCATATGTATTGCATACCTTCTTCCAAATCTCCTCTGCACTTTCATAGTCTAATACTATAAATTAAAGTAAACATTATCTGCCAGGTGCAAGTGAATGGTAGACCTAACCATTTCATCTAACTCATCCTAATCATCTTCATCCATGTCAAGAGGCTTCTTTGAAATCCCATTTATTGGTTTCCATTGCCTCCTTTGAATCAACACATCTTTAATCTGATTCTTCCATAGAGCAAAGTTTGTGCCATCAAATTTTTGGATCTCAAAGTTTGTGCCCTGCAAGTTATAGTTCCTCCTCGGAACATTGGCACTAGACCTTGATCCACTAGATGTGCCTAAGACCTCTGATGCCATGATGGTAGAGAAATGAATGGAATGATAATGGATCTAGAAGAGTCCAAACACCAATGAATAAGTGTATCACGGAGTAAATCGACCACTATATAGTTGACAAAACCAAAAAACTAGAAAAAATTTGTCAGAATATCCTCTGCAAAATGAGCATATGTCTAGTGTAAAAATATCATAAAACTGCAAGTACTTACATGTTTACCTGCATAGTGAATCACTGACTCCACTGCATATAATCAGTTACCCAATAGAAGCCAACTAGGCTTATCGAGCACCTATGAACAACTATCATACATCTCCTATGGCGAGGCTAGGTAGGTCTTCCACTTGCATCATCAAAGAGATCCCGACATCTGGGTGTCTCCTAGTTAAGAAAACCTCGCCACGACCCTCTTTATCAAATGTAAAAGGCTTTATGCAAAAAACATAACTGCTATATCAATGACCACATGGACATACATAAGAGATATCCACAGAAGTGTACATGGTGTGTATGTGCTCAATATATGTAGTAAAATGATGCTAAAAGGCTGAATGCACAGCCCAAAAAATAGCCAACAACACGTGCAAGTGTCTATCTATAACCTCTGATGTTTTAGGCTCAAAAAAACTGCATAAATTTGCAGCACTTGCTCCCACCATAACTGAAAACCTCTCGAGAAACCTATACTTTTACGAGTGTGGCTGAAAACACAGCCCCAAAGGTTGATATTTATTGTCAAAGAAGTACAAAGAACACTCTTTATGATGTTCTTGGACCTTTGTGAAGAGAACTATGTGTGAAATTACTCCAAAATGGCTCCAAAACACACCCCAAAAATGCTTCAAAAATAGGCTTTGAAAGCAAAGAATGAAGCTTTGAGGGACCAAAACATGTTCAAGGTTATGTTAACCTTAGTCTTTCCCCTTTTTCAGACACCACAAGAGTGTAGCTTAGTTGCACGAGATTGCCATGGTTAAGTGAGCTCCGGAGGGAACAATACTAGAATGGGTGATCTCTCGAGAAGTATTGGGAACCTCTATCTTCCTTGATCATCGAGGTCCTCCCTCGCGTGCAGCCAACGGTGACTTTGGTGACTCATGTGACAAGGTATGCCAAGGTCTATGCCTTGGTTGCTGCCTTAGTCAAAAGCCTTGGGTGGGTGGGTCGTTACTCGCTTCGCTCGCACAAAAGAAACAAATCTTTTGCATCAAAATGCTCTGATACTAGTGAAGTATTTCAATAGTGATGCACCACAATGTGCTCCCCTTCTCCAGAGCTCCACGATGATATCCTCCAAGTAGAAAATTGAGCTCTTAGGGCCGCACATTGTACTTTGCACAAAGGCTGTGGAATATGCAAAAAACTCAATACATAGGGAGCACGAACACAGACTTCTTAGGTGTTACAAATGAGGTCAAACTTACAGTCTATGACTGACCAAGGCACTATATGTTTTATTAAAGAACATATACAAAGAAGTGTCCAGTGTCCATTTGACCTTTCACATGGAAACTAATGGTAACACATCTTGCATCAAGGCACACAGTCTGTAAAAAGATGTAATACATGTCAACAAATAAAACGCCCTATTAGATAAGATTTCATGCCATTAAAACCCATGATCAATAGTAGATATTTTTCTTTAGTGCGCTGGCATGTAGCTCTCACATTGAATAAATCACCTTGCAACTTATTATCTTATGAAATGGATTGAAGCTAAGGCAACAACCAAGAACAACGTGCAAATTATGGCCAAGTTGTTATTTAAGATTTTTTTTGCTATCCAATCGAAATAGTTAGTGATTGTGTAACTCACTTTATCAACAAAGTCATTGAGTGCTAGCTCATAGAGTCTTTGGTAGTTTGTAAGAAGCCTACACAATATCATCCACAAGAAAATGGACAAACTAAGAGTTTAAACAAAGCATTGTGCATGGTGCTTACAAAGATTGTCAATAGTGGAAGGTCCAATCAGGATAAACACCTTCATCGTGTTGTTTGGGCATACGTGTGGCTTCAACCTTGTCTATAGAAAAAATGCCATCATTCCAATCAATTCCTTGTTCCCACATTAGCTTATATAAACTCTCAGTATTAGTGGATGATCTTAATAAATTGCAACAGAATCATCTCAATGCAATTGCAAACATTTATGCTACAAAGGAAAGCTAGAAAGTCTACTATGATGCTCACATATGCAATAAGGACTTGGAAGTAGATTATTTTTTCCTTGTTTACAGAATGAAGCGGGATGCCAAGAAGCTTTAGAAGAGAGGCTATGGACCACTCATATTTAATCATGTATCTTCAAGTGGAGCGACTAGTTTGGCCACCCTTGATGGATGTCACTACATTTGTGGTCATAGAGTGAAGCTCTATCAAGAGACTCTTGCACCCAAAATGCTCGCTAGACTTCAAAAAGTAGTGAATAAAAAAGAAAAGGCTAAGAGAATTAGAGAAAAAGCACAAAGAGAGGTGCTTGAACATATAGCTAAGAGGAAAGCATTGATATGAAAAAGAGACAAATGACCTATAACAAAAACTTATGATGAGTTCTATTAAGTTGCTATCTATCGTAAGAGTGGACCAGCCATGAATTTACACCCATTTATAGAGGTCCAAGTAGGATTTTGCATAAATGACGTGTTTAAATCACTAATTAATACAAGAGCTTCATGTGATATGATCTATTAGGGCTACCAAATGGTGATTGTAAATTATCAAATACTTAATGTATATAGTTGGAATAATTAGCTACTCCTTTTGAAATATTCTCAGATAGGCATCAGACATTGTAATGGGTCTCATCTCTCACACTATGTATTGTTTTGAGTCTTTAAAATTTGTAAAATTGAAGTTAGCCATCATCACTAAGTTAGAACTAGTCAAAGACTCTATTATTCTATACTACTTAGTCGACATAAGGGATGGGGCCTTCAACCTGTGCAATGCCATCCAAATGTACAAGTGATATGAAGAAACTATTTTGGTTATATTCTCTTTGTCTCTTGAGCACTAATATTGATCCAATGTTCAAATACACAGTGTTAAGTATCTCTTGGGATTTGTGAGTACCATAGTTTGAGAAGTATTTTGATGGCAATGCACCATAGTGCACTCTTCTTCTCAAGAGCTTCCATGATGATATTCTCAGAGCAAAAAATTGAGCTCCTATCGCTGCACACGATACTTCACATAGAGGCTGTAGAATATGTTGGAGATAGACGTCTGCGGAAGCACGCGAACAACACAAGGAAGAAGAAGAAGCTTGGAGCACAAACACACAATACTGAATGTATTACTAGAGAATGTACAAAGATAAGTAGCCCATTAGGGCAATAGGCGTATATACAAGCCGGGGGAAAAAAACCTCCTAAAGAGGGAAAAAAGTGCCCCGGCGGTCCTAGAGTGTTCACACACATCACTACCTAAATATATCAACAAATCCCCCCTGGGAGTGATGCGGTGAACAAGGAGCTGGCACTCATGTATAAGGAAGTGCCAAGCTATGTGGAAATCACTCCACAAAAGGAAGTAAGCACAAAGCTTTGCGGAAAGCTTCAAACTTCTCCCTAGGCAGAGCCTTCGTGAAAAGGTTTGCAATGTTCTCCTGCGTGGGCACATATGCCAAGCTGATCTCCCCAACAGAGAACCTCTCCCTGACATAGTGATAATGCACCTCAATGTGCTTAGTGCGAGCATGGAACACAGGGTTCCTCGCAACTGCCAATGCGCTCTGACTGTCAGTGAAGATGGTGGTGGCAGAAGACTGGCCAACACCCAAATCAGCCATAAGGCGTCTGAGCCACACACACTCAACAGTCGTTGTGAAAGTTGCCCTATACTCAGCCTCACAACTGGAAGTGGCCACAGTAGGCTGCTTCTTGCTCAACCAAGATATACATGAGCTACCAAGCATGAAGCAAAAACCATTGGTGGACACACGAGTGTCATAGCAGCCAGCCCAATCTGAGTCAGAAAAAGCATGCAAATCTGGTGGTAGTGATCCCCCCTTGGGATAAAACAACCCAAGTAGCCGAGTACCACTCAAGTAGCGAAAGATGCGCTTAATTGCTTTCCAATGCGTGACTCCTGGGCAATGCATAAACCTGCTCATCTGTGAGATAGCAAACTGAATATCTGGCCGAGTAATGCATAAGTAAATCAAGCATCCAACAGCCTGCTGATAGAGAACAGCATCAAATGCATCTCCAGCATCATGAAGACTCAATCTAAACCTGTCTCCATAGGAGTGGCAATAGGCTTACAGTCTTCAAGGCCAAAACGCTGCAATAATGTGTCAATATATTTCGTTTGACACAAAGCCATTCCACCATCAACGTGCATAAACTGAATGCCCAAATAGTGATGCAAATGCCCCAAATCAGACATCTCAAATGAGGCATGAAAATCAGCCTTAAAATCAGCAATATGTGTCTCAATAGGACCAGTGAGCAGCATGTCAACAACATAGACAACAATGATCAGAAGCACATCATTAGCACGTTTAACATATAAGGTGCTTTCAGTTGGACTGTTCTCAAAACCATGTGCAATCAGATAGGCATGTATCTTCTCATACCAAGCACGTGGTGCTTGTTTTAAACCATATAATGCCTTCTTTAACCTGCAAACCTGGTTTTCATGCCCTTTCTGCACAAAGCCACGGGGCTGAAAAACATACACTTCTTCATGCAAGTCACCATTCAGAAATGGTGTTTTAATGTCCAACTGATGTACATTCCAACCATGATGGGCTGCAAGTGCACAAATGCTCCAAACAGTAGTCATACGGCATGTAGGTGCAAAGGTCTCATCAAAATCAATGCCTTTTTCCTGTGCATAACCCTTTGCAACAAGCCTAGCCTTATACCTGTCAACTGTACCATCAGGTTTACACTTCAGCTTGTATACCCACTTAGTGCCAATGGCCTTCTTGCCAGGAGGCAAGTCACATAAAGACCATGTACCATTCTTCATTATAGCATCATATTCAGATTGCATAGCAGCCATCTAATTTTCTGAATTTTGTGCTTCATCAAAAGAAACATGCTCATTCTCATCACAGAGACTAGATGCAGCCATAGCATAGCAATCTGATGCAAAGGAGGCACTATGAGAGCCTGAATGAGTACGATATGACAAAGGTGCATCTAATTTGCTGTCACGCAAAGTCTGCACCAGCCATTTTGGCATAGTTTTTGCCTGCTCAATATCAGCTCTCTCATCAACAAGTGCATCATGTAAATCTGCATCAGAAATGGAATGATCTGCATCATCATATGAAACCTGCAAAGGCTGAGAAGTTGCCTCATTAGGACCAGCACTAGCCTGTCCACCTGTAAAAAGAGGCATCAAAGTATCATACATGTCTTTGGAGCTAACAGATGTCTCCTTACTACATGAAAGCAATGGCTGAATAGCATCTTCCACAAAGACAACATCACGGCTAACCAGAATGCATTTAGTCTATGGATGATACAGACAATAGCCTTTACTTTCAGAACTGTACCCAACAAAAATACATTTTACTGCCTTATCATCCAATTTTCTGCGATGTTGTTCAGGCACTAATGCATATGCCAAACAACCAAAAACACGTAGATGAGCAACAGATGGCTTGCGGTCATGCCAAGCCTCATATGGAGTGATAGACTGTAGCGCTTTAGTGGGACACCTGTTCAGTACATATGCTGCACACATGACAGCCTCAAGCCAGAAACTATGTGGTAAAGCCTGACTTTTGACCATGCACCTCGCCATCTCCATGAGTGACCTGTTCTTTCGTTCAGCAACTCCATTCTGTTGAGGTGTATACGGCACTGTACACTGGTGTTTTATCCCACGTTCAGCCAGAAATGCATTAAAATCTGAAGACATATATTCCCCCCCTCGATCAGAACGGAGGGTGCCCATTTTACATGCTGACAGATTTTCAGCCAAAACCAAAAACTGTTTGAAGCACATGAACATTTTGGACTTTGCTTTGAGTGGATATACCCATGCATGCCTGGAAAAATCATCAATGAAAGTCACGAAGTAAAGGTAATTTCCAAAAGAGGGTGTCTGCATAGGACCACAGACATCACTATGTACAAGCTGCAATTTCTGCGTAGCCCGAACTGAACCATCTTTTGGAAAGGAAGAATGCTGCATTTTGCCCAAAATACAACCTTCACAAACATGTTTTCTAGGTGCCTCAAGTTTGGGCAAAGAGGACACCATTTCAGATTTCTGCAGGCGTAACAAACTAGCAAAATTCAGATGACCAAAGCGTGCATGCCAAAGCTTTGCATCTGACATAGCCTGAGAATCATGAACTGCACATGCCGAATCATTCACAGATCTTTCATAGTCTATGAGCTTATACAGCCCACGACATAAAATGCCAGAAGCAATAATCACATCGCCATTTGAGAGATCATGGACTGTACACCTGTCATCAACGAATTTCACAACCAAGCCAATCTTGGCTAATGCAGAAACTGATAACAGGTTCTTTTTTATCCCTGGCACAAATAAAGCATCTGACAAAGTGAAAGAACTACCATCAGCAGTAGTCAGAATGATCTTACCAACTCCCATAACAGGATAAGAGGAGTTATTGGCGCATGTGACAGTATTCCCTGTAGGGGCAGGCTCGAGTGAAGAGAAGAAACTGCGTTGCGAGGTAATATGTTTGGTCGCCCCACTGTCAAAGTACCAAACATCTAAGTCTATTGAAGACATGCACTGATCATGAGAAGATGGGTCAAAACTGCAGACAGTAGTAAACGCCCATTCTTCTTCCTGCACAAGATTTGCAGACTCTGTTTTTGGTGTAGAGGCCTCTGCAACAACCATTCCAGCCTCTTTCTTCTTTGCCTCTTTAGCAGCCAGTTTTGGACAGTTCTTTATAATATGATCATTTCCTTTACAGTACTTGCAGAACAATTTCTGCTTTTCTGATTTCTTCTCATCTTTATCCTGGTTCTTCGATTGTGCAGCATTTGCAGATTTCTGCTTACTAGTAGAAGAGCTCCATTTTCCTTTGCCCTTTTGACTAGCCAGGAAAGCTTGATCTGCAACACGCATAATGGACCTGTTCTGCCTGGATTGATCTTCCTGCAACAGAACAGAGACTAATTCCTCAAATGACAAGGCATTCGGATTGCCTTTCATCATCAACCGAAGAGTAGAGGCAAAACTCTGATATGAATCAGGAAGACCATTCAGAACAGTCTACACAAGTGAGCTATCTGGTATAACCTCATCAGCAGAAATCAATTGTTCCTTCAGGTCTTTGATTTTTGTAAGAAAACTGTCCATAGAATCACCTTCATTCATGTGCTCACTCTCCAACTGTTTTCGGAGGTAAGCAACACGAGCCTCATTCCTAGCCTGGCACAAAGTGGTAAGTGTATCCCAAGCATCCTTTGCTGTTCTGCAAGAGCGAATGTGAGGAATAATGGCACGTTTGACAGACAAAGCTATCAATGCATGTGCCTGGGCATCTCTGCCATCCCAATGAATCTGCTCTGTAGTAGGTGCAACAGAAACAGCAGCACGAACAGGAATCTGCGCAATATCATCTTTGACACCATCTTCATCAGCTCCAACACCTGTATTTGCAGTACCTGTCATTACAGGTGTAACAGGACGTCTTTCAACACCCTGCACAATATTCCACAATCCTTTTGCAACCACTACATGTCGCATCATATAAGCCCATAATGGGTAGTTGGTACCATCCAACTTATCCTCAACAGCCAACATACGGAATACATCACTGCTTTCAGCCATGGCCGGTGACTAAAATACCTTGATGCAGAAAATTGACTGTATCTCAAAAAGTTGAACAGAACTGCCCAAACGAGTTCTGCTAGACCTGTAGCAGACTTCGAGACGCTTAAACTGGCGAACAGAAACTGGTATATACCTTTGGCACAAAAGGATGAAATAGCCTACACAAGCGCTATGATAGTGCGTTCGGAGGCCGAAACGAGCTCAGATCGCGATTTCGACACCACAGAACGAAGCTGTTTTGATCTCGAAAACACCCTGAGTATGCTCACCAAATTTCGTGCGAATCTGAGACTGCAAACGGAGGAGTGTCGACGGCGCCCTAGAAGAAGCGACGACCTGCTCTGATACCAATTGTTGGAGATAGACGTCTGCGGAAGCACGCGAACAACACAAGGAAGAAGAAGAAGCTTGGAGCACAAACACACAATACTGAATGTATTACTAGAGAATGTACAAAGATAAGTAGCCCATTAGGGCAATAGGCGTATATACAAGCCGGGGGAAAAAAACCTCCTAAAGAGGGAAAAAAGTGCCCCGGCGGTCCTAGAGTGTTCACACACATCACTACCTAAATATATCAACAGAATACACAAAAAAAACACAGTACACAGGGAGCACAGACACAGACTTCTTAGGTGTTACAAATGCAGTCAAACTTATAGTCTGTGGTTGACTAGGCCACTATATGTTTTATTAAAGAACATATAAAAATGTGGCCATTTGGCCTTTCACATGGATAGTAATGGTAACAATCTCCCACTAAAGGCCAATATGGCCAAAGTAACTATGGGAGAAAAAAATGAAGAATGATAATGAATACCCGAGTGTAAGTATACAAGCTATACCTCCCACCTGATGAGCATGTTACACAGTATACAAGTGATTGTGTAAGATCAAGAATCAAGTGATGATAGTGTCAAAAGCTATCCTGTGGTAGTGCTTTAGTCAAAGCATCTACAGTATTGTGTCGAGTATGAACCTTCTCAAGAATAATGTGCTTAGTGGCATGATACCTCATCTCAATATGCTTTCTCTTTGCATGATTGACCGGATTCTTAGCCAAAGCAATGGCACTTTGACTATCACTGAGCAAATGAGGTACATGCCTAGGTAGACCCATATGACAAGCAAGACGAGAAATCCACAATGCTTCCTTACATGCCTCACTTGCTGCGACATACTCTGCTTCTGTGGTGGAAACAACTGTACATTCTTGAAGATGAGATCTCTAAGAGATAGCACCTCCAAGAAAATGAAAAATGTACCTTGATGTAGACTTACAATTGTCTACACAACCAGCATAATCAGAATCTGTGTAACCAATAATGGATGCTTTTCCTCTACCTAAGCATAGACACTTGTCCTTAGTGCCATTCAAATATCTCAAAATCATATTGACTGCTTCCTAATGTTGATTGCCAGGATTAGACATATATCTACTCACAACTCCCACTACAAATGCAATGTCTGGTCTCGTAGCTACCATAGCATACATGATACTACCAATAGTAGATTGATAAGGAATTTTGGTCATGAGTTCCTTTTCCTCATTGGATTTGAAGCAATCATGCTTGCTCAATTTCGCAATATGTGGGTAAAGTTCTACTCAACGCCGTTCCACCTTGCATATTGAATCTATGAAGTACTTTGGATATGTACTCACTTTAAGACAAGTATATGCATTGTTCACACCTATCACGAGTAATGTGCATGCCAAGACTATGTTTGGTATCCCCCAAATCCTTCATATCAAATGTCTGATTCAACTTCTTTTTTAAAATTGACAAGTCATAAGAGGACTTCCCAGCAATCAACATATCACCAAAATAAAGTATCAAGCATATCAAGCTACCATCTAAGCATCTCTTTGTGTAGAGATAATGATCCTCATTGCTTTGAGAATAGCCTTGAGACTTCATAAAAGCATCAAACTTTTGGTATGATTGTCTAGGGGACTATTTAAGTCCACATAAGCTCTTCTTGAGCTTACAACTAGAATTTCTTTGCATGGAACTACATAACCCTCTAGTAGTTCCATATAGATCTCATCTATAAGATTTGCATGCAAGAAATCAACACCATGTTGTTGCTTAAAACCCTTTGCAACAAGTCGTGCTTTATACTTTGGAGAAGCACTATCAGATGTGAATTTCAACTTATATACCTATTTACATGGTAATGCTCTCCTTCCCTTTGGCAAATGTACTAAATCCCAAGTACCATTCTTGTGAATAGAATCCAACTCACTCTTCATGGCACACTCCCACTTGACATGATCCGTTTTCTGCATAGCCTCTTTGTAGCAAGAAGGCTTGCCAACATCTGTTAGCATAACAAAATCCAAACCTAGAACATATCTATCAGGTGGATGTGAGACACAGGTAGAGCGTCTCAATGAATGTTGAACATGAACATTTACAGATTGATCTAATCAGACATTCTCTTGAACATCCCTATGTTTAGCAATTTTTATGCATGCTAATTGGAGAACTAGTATCCTCAAACACCACTCTTCTCACGTTAACCTCCTTAATGGGCTTTTTATGCATCTTAGACTCATTGAAAATGACACCACTACTTCTAATCATTGATCGTGTTTCAAGATCCCATAAGCGATATCCAAATTGTCCTTCTCGACCATATCCAAGAAAAATGCATTTCTTTGACTTATCATCCAACTTTTGTCTAAGATTCTTGGGTATATGAACATATGCTTCACACCCAAAAACCCAAAGATGTGCTTTTAGTAGCTTGTGCTCAAATTCACAACTCTCTCTCTCTCTCTCTCACTTACAATCACTCTGCTGATATATTTAGGTAGTGATGTGTGTGAACACACTAGAACTTCTGGGGCACTTTTTTCCCTCTTTAGAAGGTTTCCCCCCGGCTTGTATATATGCCTACAACCCTAATGAGTTATTATTTTTGTACATTCTCTTGGTAATACATTCAGTATTGTATGTTGTAATCCAAGCTTCTTCTTCTTCCTTGTGCTATTCATATGCTTTCGTAGACCTCAAACTCCAACAATTGGTATCAGAGAAGGTCATCGCTCCATCTAGGGCATCGTCGACACCCCTTCGGTCATAGTCTCAAAATCTCACAAAAATTGGTGAGCATACTCAAGGCGATTAAGAGTTCAAAACAAGTTGATTTTACGGTGTCAAAATTGCGATCTTAGCTTGTTTTGGCCTCTGAATGCACTATCATACCACCTATGCAAGCAATTTCATCTTTTTGTGCCAAAGATATATACAAGTTTCAGTTCACCAATATAAGCACCTAGAAGTCTACTACAAGTTTAGCAGAACTTGACAGGGTAGTTCTGTTCAACTTTTTGAGATACAATCATTTTTCTGCATCAGGGTATTTTATTCAATGACTATGCCTAAAAGTAGTGATGTATTTTGTATGTTGGTCTTATGCGATGCGTCATGTGTTGGTTGCAAAATATTGTGGAATATTGTATAGGGCGTTCAAAAACATCCTATTACAACTGCAAATACAATTACTGAAGGTAATCTAAATGGCATTGAAGATGGTGAAATTCCTCAGGTTCATGTTCTTGCTTTGATTCATGCTGCACCTACTGTAGAGCAACTTTGTTAGGATGGCAGAGATGCTCAAACACATGCGTTGATAGCTTTGTCTGTCAAATGTTCCATTATTACTCACATTTGCTCTTGCAGAATATCAAAGGGTGCTTGGGATACACTTACCACTTTATATTAGGCAAAGAATGAAGATCGTGTTGCTTACCTTTGAAAATAGTTGGAGAGTGAGCACATGAATGAAGGAGATTCCATGGACAATTTTCTGACAAAGATCAAATATTTGAAGGAGAATTTAATTTCTGTTGATGAAGTGTTGCCTATGAGTTCACTTGTGCAGGCTGTTTTGAATGGTCTTCTAGATTCATATCAGAGTTTTGCTTCTACTCTTTGATTGATGATGAAAGCCAATCCAAATGCCTTAAAATTTGAGGAGTTAGTCTCTCTTCTGTTGCAAAAAGATCAGTCTAGGCAAAACATATCCATTATGTTTGTTGCAAATCAAGCTTTCCTAGAAAGTGAGAAGGGCAAAGGTAAATGGAGCTCATCTACTAGTAAGCAAAAAATTGCTAATTTTGCACAATCAAAGAAAGATAAAATAGACGAGAAGATAATATAAAAATGGAAATTGTTTTGCAAATACTATAAAGGAAATGATCATGTCATAAAGAGCTATCAAAAATCGGTTGCAAAAGAGGTAAAGAAGAAAGTGCTAGAATGGTTGTTGCAGAGGCCTCTACACCTAAAACAAAGTTTGCCAATCTTGTGCAGAATGAAGAATGGGCATTTACTACTACTTGCAATTATGACATATCTTCTCATGAATAGTGTATGTATGTAGTAGACTCAAATGTTTGGTAGTTCTATAGTGGGGCAACAAAACATATTACCTCGCAGCATAGTTTCTTCACTTCACTTGAACTTAGGAACAAGGAATATTATCACATGCACCAACTCCTCTTATCCTATCATGGGAGTCGGTAAGATCATTCTGACTACTCCTAATGGTAGTTATTTTACATTGTTGGATGCTTTATTTGTGCCACGGATCAAGCAAAATCTATTATCAGTTTCAACATTAGCCAAGATCGGCTTGCTTATGATTTTTGTTGATGACAGATGCACAACTCGTGATCTATCAAATGGTGATGTCATTATTGCTTATGGCATTTTATTTCATGGGTTGTATAAGCTCATAGATTATGCAAAATCTATGAATGATTCAACATGTGCACTTCAAGATTCTTAGGCTATGTCACATGCAAAGCTTTGGCATGCATGTTTTGGTCAGCTGAATTGTGCTAAATTTCTACACCTTCCGAAATCTAAAATGGTTTCCTCTCTGCCCAAGCTTGAGGCACCTGGTAAACATGTTTGTGAAGGATGTATATTGGGAAAAATGCAGCATTTCACCTTCCCAAAAGATGGTTCAGTTTGAGCTACTCAGAAGTTGCAGCTTGTTCATAGTGATGTCTATGGTCCTATGTAGACATCTTCTTTTGGGAACTACCTTTACTTTGTGAATTTCATTGATGATTTTTCCAGGCATGCATGGGTGTATCCATTGAAACCAAAGTCCGAAGTGTTTATGTGCTTCAAATAGTTTCTGGTTTTGACTCAAAATCTTTCAACATGTAAAATGGGCATCCTCTATTTTGATCGAGAGGGGGAATATCTGTCTTTTGATTTTAATGCATTTCTGGCTGAATGTGGGATAAGACATTAGTGTACAGTGCCATATACACCTCAATAGAATGGAGTTGCTGAAAGGGAGAATAGTTCACTCATGGAGATGGCGAGGTGTATGGTCAAGAGTCGGGCTTTACCACATAGTTTCTTGCTTGAGGTTGTTATGTGTGCAACATATGTAGTTAATAGGTGTCCCACTAAAGCATTGCAATCTATCACTGCATATAAGGCTTGGCATGGTCGCAAGCCATATGTTGCTCACATGCATGTCTTTGGTTGTCTAGCATATGCATTAGTGCTTGAACAACAACACAGGAAATTGGATGATAAACCAATGAAATGTATTTTTGTTGGGTACTATTCTGAAAGCAGAGGTTGTGATGTTGTTTATGTGGAAGATGCTATTCACACATTACTTTCATGTACTAAAGAAACATTAGTTAGCTCCAAAGATGTGTATGACACTTTGTTGCCTCTTTTTATAAGTGAACAATCTAGTGCTGGTCCAAATGAGACAATTTCTCAACCTTTATAGGTTTCACATGGTGTTGTTGATCATTCCATTTCTGATGCAAATTTACATGATGCACTTATTGATGAGAGAATTGATATAGAGGAGGCAAAAACTATGCTTAAATGTTTGGTGCAAACTTTGCGGGATAGAAAATTAGATGCATCTCTATCATATCATACTCGTTCAAGCTCTCATAGTGCTTCTCTTTACATCAAATTGCTATGTTATGGCTCCCTCTAGTCTTTGTGATGAGAATGAACTTGTTTTGTTTGATGAAGCACAAACTTCAAAAAATTGGATGGCTGCTATGCAATCAAAATATGATGCTATTATGAAAAAGGATACCTGGTCTTTATGTGATTTGCCTCCTGGCAAGAAGGCCATTGGCACTAAATGGGTATACAAGCTGAAGCATAAGCCTAATGGAACAATTGAAAGGTATAAGTCTAAGCTTGTTACAATGGTTTATGCTCAAGAAAGAGGTATTGATTCATATGTGCAATGGGTTATGCTCAAGAAGAAGAAGATTGGAGCACAACACGCAATACTGAACGTATTACCACTAGAATGTACAAAGATAAGTAACCCGTTAGGGCTATAGGCATATATACAAACTGGGGAAAAAACCTCCTAAAGAGGGAAAAAAGTGCCCCGGTGGTCCTAGTGTGTTCATACACATCACTACTTAAATATATCAACAAATACCCATGGGAGTGATGGGGTGAACAAGGAGCTGGCACTCATGTATATGGAAGTGCCAAGCTATGTGGAATCAATCCACAAAAGGAAGTAAGTCCAAAGCTTTGCGAAAAGCCTCAAACTTCTCCCTAGGTAGAACCTTCGTGAAAAGGTCTGCAATGTTCTCCTGCATGGGCACATATGCCAAGCTGATATCTCCAACAGAGAACCTCTCCCTGACATAATGATAATGCACCTCAATGTGCTTAGTGCGAGCATGGAACATAGGGTTCCTCACAACTGCCAATGCACTTTGACTGTCAATGAAGAGGTGGTGGTAGAAGACTAACCAACACCCAAATAAGCCATAAGCCATCTGAGCCACATACACTCAACAATCGTTGTGAAAGCTCCCTATAGTCAGCCCCACAACTGGAAGTGGCAGTAGTATGCTTCTTCTTGCTCAGCCAAGATATGCTAAAAAGCATTTGAGCCACACACACTCATCAGTCACTATGAAAGTTGCCCTATACTCAGCCTTACAACTAGAAGTGGCCACAATAGGCTTCTTCTTGCTCAACCAAGATATGCATGAGCTACCAAGCATGAAGCAAAAACCACTAGTGGACACACGAGTGTCATAGCAACCACCCTAATTAGAGTTAGAAAAAGCATGCAAATTTGGAAATAGTGATTCCACCTTGGGATAAAACAATCCAAGCATCCAGGTACCACTCTAGTAGCGAAAGATACGTTTAATTGCCTGCCAATGCTTGACACCTAGGCAATGCATAAATCTTCTCATCTGTGAGATAGAAAACTGAATATCTGGCCAAATAATGCATAAGTACATCAAGCATCCAACAGCCTACTGATAGAGAACAACATTAAATGCATCTCCAGTATCATGAAGACTCAATCATAAACCTATCTCCATAGGAGTGGCAATATGTGTACAGTCTTCAAGGCCAAAATGATGCAATAATGTGCCAATATATTTCGTTTGACACAAAGCTATTCTGCCATCAACCTGCATAAACTCAATGCCCAAATAATGATGCAAATGCCTTAAATCAGACATCTCAAATAAGGCATGCCAATGAACCTTAAAATCAGCAATATACTTGTCATGAGGACAAGTGAGCAGCATGTCATCAACATACACAACCATGATCAGAAGCACATCATTAGCATGCTTAACATATAAGGTGCTTTTAGTTGGACTGTTCTCAAAACCATGTGCAATCAGATAGGCATGTATCTTTTCATACCAAGCACGTGATGCTTGCTTTAAACCATATAACGCCTTCTTTAACCTGCACATCTAGTTTTCACACCCTTTCTACACAAAGCAATGAGGCTGAAAGACATACAATTCTTCATGCAAGTCACCATTAAAAAATGCATTTTTAATGTCCAAGTCATGCTCTAAGTGCACAGATGCTACGAACAGTAGTCATTGGACATGTAGGTCCAAAGGTCTCATCAAAATCAATGCCTCTTTCCTGCGCATAACCCTTTGCAACAAGCCTAACCTTATACTTCTCAATTGTTCCATCAGGCTTACGCTTCAGCTTGTATACCCACTTAGTGCCAATGGCCTTCCTCCCAATTGGCAAGTCACATAAAGACCAGATACCATTTTTCATGATAGCATCATATTCAGATTGCATTGCAGCCATTCAATGTTTAGATTTTTGTGCTTCATCAAAGGAAATTGATTGAGTCTCGTCAGAGAGACTAGAGATAGCTATAGCATAACAATCTGATGCAAAAGTGGTACTATGACAGCGCGAATGAGTACGGTATGATAGAGGTGCACCTAATTTGCTATCATGCAAAGTTTGCGCTAGCCATTTTGGCATAGTTTTTGCCTCCTTAATATCAGCTCTCTCATCAATAAGTCCATCATGTAAGTGTGCATTAGAAATGGAATGATCTCCATCATCACATGAAACCTGTAAAGGCTGAGAAGTTGCCTCATTAGAAGCAACACTAGATTGTCCATTTGTAAAAAGAGGCAGCAAAGTATCATATGACTTTGGAGCTAACAGATGTCTCCGTCCTACATGAAAGTAAAGGTTGAATAGCATCTTCCACAAAAACAGCATCACAGCTAACCAAAATGTGTTTAGTCTATGGATGATATAGAGGATGGCCTTTGCTTTCATAACTGTACCCAACAAAAATACATTTTACTACTTTATCATCCAATTTCTTGCAATGTTGTTTAGGCACTAATCCATATGCTAGACAACCAAAAACACGTAGATGAGCAACATATGGCTTGCGACCATGCCAAGCCTCATATGGAGTGATAGACTGCAATGATTTAATGGGACCCCTGTTAAGTGCATATGTTGCACACATGACAACCTCAAGCCAGAAACTATGTGGTAAAGCCTGACTCTTGACCATACACCTCGCCATCTCCATGAGTGACCTACTCTTTCATTCAACAACTCCATTCTGTTGAGGTGTATACGTCACTGTACACTTATGTTTTATCCCATGTTCAACCAAAAATGCATTAAATTTAGAAGACATATATTCCCTCCCTCGATCAGAATGGAGGGTGCTCATTTTACATGCTGATAGATTTTCAGCCAAAACCAAAAACTCTTTGATGCACATAAACACTTTGGACTTTGCTTTGAGTAGATATACCCATGCATGCCTAGAAAAATCATCAATGAAAGTCATGAAGTAAAGATAGTTTCCAAAAGAAGGTGTCTGCATAGGACCACAAACATCACTATGTACAAGCTGCAATATCTGAGTAGCTCGAACTGAACCATCTTTTCAGAAGGATGAACGCTACATTTTGCCCAAAATACAACCTTCACAAACATGCTTTCTGGGTGCCTCAAGTTTGGGCAAAGAGGAAATCATTTCATATTTCTGCACGCGTAGCAAACTAGCAAAATTCAGATGACCAAAGCGTGCATGCCAAAGATTTGCATCTTATATAGCCTGAGAATCATGTACTGCACATGCTGAATCATTCACAAATTTTTCATAGTCTATGAACTTATACAGCGCATGACATAAAATCCCAAAAGCAATAATCACATTGCCATTTGACAGATCATGAACTGTACATCTGTCATCAACAAATTTCACAACCAAGCCAATCTTGGCTAATGCAAAAATTGATAAGAGATTCTTCTTGATCCTTGGCACAAATAAAGCATCCGACAATGTAAAAGAACTACCATGACCAGTAGTCAGAATGATCTTACCAACTCCCATGACTGGATAAGAGGAGTGTTGGCACATGTGACAATATTTCTTGTAAGGGCAGGATCGAGTGAAGTGAAGAAACTACGCTGCGAGGTAATATGTTTGGTTGCTCCACTATCAAGGTACCAAGCATCTAAGTCTATTGCATACATACGCTGCTCATGAGAAGATGGGTCAAAGCTACAAATAGTAGGAAATGCACATTCTTCATTATGCACAAGATTAGTAGACTCTATTTTTGGTCTAGACAGCTCTGCAACAATCATTCCAACCTCTTTTTCTTTGCCTCTTTTGCATCCAGTTTTGGACAGTTCTTTATAACATGATCGTTTCCTTTACAATACTTATAAAAGAATTTCTACTTTTCTGATTTCTTCTCATCTTTGTCTTCCTTCTTTGAATGTGCAGCATTTGTAGATTTCTACTTGTTGGTGTAATTTGCAAGCCCACACACTCGGCTTGGATTTGTTCTTGAAGACTCAACATGTGAGAAGAACCATAGGAACTTATGCTTGTAATTTATTACCACTTTACCCATGTAAAAGTCTAAAAGACTTGGAATCTTATGGATACACCTACTTGATTAGAATCGTGAAAAAGTTGTTGGATGATTGAGAGAATATCTCATTACCTTTTAGGTGAAAGATTTTAGGAGTTTGAATTTGAATTCAAACTTGATTTTGAAACTAAACACTATAAAAGATACAAGGAAAAAAGTCGCGGGTAGCTTAGCTCACTCTAGCTCAATTCCCGAGGCATTTTACATTTGTATCTGAGTGTGTATGAGTGCTACACTGTAGCTCATACCTCATTACCTCATCTAGATATGGTTATCATGCTAATGAGATTGTACAATTATGTTAATCAATAGATATATTCACATTCATCAACTCTATGTTCTCTGAGTGTACCACTCCAAGTCTGTCAACTTCAAGAAGGCATATCTCAGTGCCTACTCCACCAAATCAAGTGATTCAAAGCTTGATAGATCCAGCTCAAAGCATACTACAAGCATACAAAGTTTGAAGCAACTTGGTTCAGCCAATTTTGAGAAATCACGGTCGAAGTGCTCACTGGTATTTGTCTGCATACTTCCTAAAAAGTCGGGGATGTCCATAATTTTGCTAAAGTGATTTCTCTGAGTATAGTCTATCATTTTATCTCATTCCACTTGCAAATGGTAGCTTACTAAGCTAATAGAATACATCTAGAAGGAATTTTGCCAATTATAAGTGTACTGGTCATACTGAGTGAAAGACTGAGCAGGTGTCAATACCAAAATAGCAAGTTTTCTTGGATTTGTGAAGTATCAAGTAGTCTGTTTTGATTTGATCACTACACACATCATTTGCAAAGTACATATATGATCTCTTGGTATCATTTGGAAGCTAAGGGAGTCTACTAATCATATCTAGAGTCACTGAGGGCTGGTGCAAAGCAAGATTAGCAGCACCTACTCAATCTTCTGGAGGATCCATCCATCTTTCCCAACAGTGGTATCAGAGCAAACAAGGTAACATGGGAGATAGTTTTCCTTCATTCATTGACAAATTGGACAGGAACAATTATCAAGCTTGGTCTCTGAGGATGAAGACCTATCTACAAGGAAGAAGTCTATTTGGATTCATCTCAGGGGATGAGGAATTGCCCTCATTCAAAGCAAGGGGTCTACCCACCAAGGAAGAACAAGAAAGGCTCAATACATGGTGTGCAAAAGATGCATTGGCAAGGTCTTATCTTCTTAACTCTATATCTGATTTCCTTTTACCTCACATCAGGAATTGTAAGACCTCCCAAGAAACTTGGGAAACCTTGTCATCATATTTTTCATCTAATACAAGGGCCAGGAAGAATCAATTGTGGGTTGAATTCACAACCCTTAGGAAGCAACCAAAGCAATCAGTCTCAGAATTTGTGACCAAGATCAAGGATGTGGCATACCAATTGGCAAGCATAGTAGAGGAGATTGAAGAGGAACAAATAGTAAGGCAAGTAACCAATGGACTAAAGGCAGATGATAAGTGGGAAAGTTTCACCACTGCATTGGATCTCTACATGGACATACATACCCCAGATCTCACAACTCTGATGGGCCAACTATTCACACATGAAGCAAAGTTCACACAGGTTGGAGATACATCTAAAGGTAACACTCCTTCTGCCCTATATACTGATAAAAAGGTTAAAGACAAAGGTAAATGTAAAAAGCAAGAGGATGAAGGTTCTACCTCCCAAGCCAACTATGCAGGGAGAGGTAGATCTTCAAGAGGTAGGGGCAGAGGAGGTAAGCAAGGTAGGGGGAGACCCTACAATTCATCACCATGCAATATTTTTGGATTGTCTAACCACACCACAGATGAGTGCTACAGAAATTACAAAAATCAGAGAGGAAGAGGCTATCAAAGAGGTGGATACTCTCAAGGTAGAGGAAGGTTCAACCAACACCAAGGCTACAATGGCTACAACAATAACTACAACAACAATTACAACAACAACCACAATGGTAACTACCAAGGAGGATTCAGAAATAAGAAAGACTACAACAACTACACAGAGGAGCAAGATGACTCCCTATTGATCATGAACATGACTTCCAAGTCAGGTATCAATGATGATCATCTGTTTTATATTGATTCAGGATGTTCTAACCATGTAGCTGGCAATGTGGCACTACTCTCTGATCTTGAAGAACCCAAGGGCAAACATCAAGTACAGACAGGTGATGATACTAAGCATTCTGTAGTAAAGATTGGAAATGTAAAAACTTGTGATGGTAACTAGAACCTATTGAGCAGGGTACTTTATGTACCAACTATTACAAAAAACTTAATGAGTGTTGGTCAGATTGTGGAGAAAGGTTTGCAGGTCAGATTCACTCAACATGGAGCATATGTGGAGGACCCAAGACATGGATTCAAAAGGATAGCCAAGGGAGAAAAATCAGGTAGATTATTTACTTTTGAGCTAGAAGACACCAAAAACATTGCTTTATACAATTACAAGGATCAAACACTTTCAGAATTAGAAATATGGCACAAGAGACTAGGACACATAGGTGAAAGGACCTTGAAGCAAATGAGCAGAGATCAATGTGTGCTTGGGATACCTAATGTATCCAAGCAACACATGATTTACAAGTGTGGTGCTTGTCAATTTGGTAAGTCTCACAGGTTACCTTATACAAGGAAAGGTTTTATGCATGAAGACTATCTAGACTTGGTGCACACAGATTTTGGGGACCTAGCAAGGATCCCTCCATTTCAGGATCAAGGTACTATGTGTCTTTCATTGATGATTATAGCAGATGGATTGTGTTATACTTTATGAAGCACAAGGATGAAGTGTTTAATTGTTTCAAAAGATATATTGCACTAGTTGAAAATCAAATAGGAAGGAACTTGAAGAAGCTAAGGTCAGATGGAGGAGGTGAATACTTCTCCAATGAGTTTGAGGACTTCTTGCAGGAAAGAGGCATCAAAAGGGAGATAACCACAAGGTACTCACCTGAACAAAATGGGATAGCTGAAAGAAGGAATAGACTTATAGTTGAAACAACCAGGTCCATGCTTAATGAAAAGAAGTTTCCAAATTATCTTTGGGCAGAGAGTGTATCTACTGCCACCTATCTCATAAACAGGTTGCCATCAAAGTCTCTTGATGGAATGACACCTTATGAAGCTTGGCATGGTAAGAGACCATCATTGGATCATTGCAAAATCTTTGGTTGTGTAGCATATGTGCATATTCCCTCACAGGTAAGGGGAAAGCTAGACCCTAAAGCAGAAAAATGTATTTTCATTGGTTATGACTTAAATCAAAAAGGGTACAGATTCTACAACCCAACCAATAAAGGGTTCAAGGTAAGCAAAGATGTCATCTTTGATGAGAATGACTCATGGTATGAGAATGAATGCAGGAAGGTTAGTCTACCATATGATTTGGAAGAGGAGTTTCCAAAACTCTCAAAGGAGGAACCAATCCAGAAGGAAGACTCAAGTTCAGAAGATGATGACACAATCAATCTTGAAGAATTCAAGGCATGGAAGTCCAAAGGCAAGTTAAAGATGAAGAAGCTTGAGGACATACCAGAATCTTCAACTCAAGCAATGAGAAGATCTCAGAGAGAAAGTAAGAAGCCTATCAGATATGGGTATGATACATCTCTTGTAACTAAGCATTCAATTTATCTTGCAAAGGACTTGTTAAGTGAAGAACCAGGTTCATATTAAGAGGCAATCACCAAACCAGAATGGAAAGGAGCTATGGATGAAGAAATAGAAGCTCTCAAGGAAAGTGACACTTGGGACTTGGTACCCATGAAGGACTCCATGAAGGTGATAGGATCCAGATGGATCTACAAATTAAAGAGGAACTCTGATGGTACAATCAACAGGTACAAAGCTAGGTTGGTAGCCAAGGGTTTTGCACAAACCCTAGGCATTGATTATGAGGAGACATTTTCTCCTGTGGCTAAGATGCCAACAATCAGAGTATTGGTGAGTGTAGCTGCATCCAAGAATTGGAACATGTACCAATTAGATGTCAAGAATGCTTTCTTGAATGGATGGATATCTGAAGAAGTCTACATGTCACAACCACCTGTCTATGAAGATCCCAAGAAGGTAAATTATGTTTGTAAATTGAAGAAGGCTCTATATGGATTGAAGCAGGCACCTAGGGCATTGAACTATAGGTTGACAACATACCTCCAAGACCAAGGGTTTACTATGAGCAAGGCAGATACATCATTGTTTATTAAAAGGAGCAATTCAGAGGTAATCTATCTCTATGTTTATGTTGATGACATTATCATTACAGGTAATGATGTCCAAGGAATCAGAAGCATTAAAAATCAGATGATGAAGGAGTTCAAGATCAATGATCTTGGATTATTGAAGTACTTTCTAGGACTTGAATTGGTTTATACTAATTCAGGTATATATATCACTCAAAAGAAGTATGTGCAGGACATGTTAAAGAAATTTGGCTTGCAGGATGCTAAAGTCTCTAGTACTCCAATGGAAGTCAATCTAAAGCTAAGTGCTCATGAAGGGGATGAAGTCCAAGACATTACAGGATATCAAAGTATGGTAGGTAATTTGAATTATGCTACCTTGACCAGAATTGACATAGCATATGGAGTTAGTGTGCTAAGTCAATTCATGCACAAACCAAGGGTACCTCATCTTGAGGCTGCAAAGAAGATCTTGAAGTATCTAAAAGGAACTCAGAACCATGGTTTGTACTTTCCTTATACATCAGATATTGACATTAAAGTGTATTCAGATGCAGATTGGGCAGGATGCAAGGATGATAGGAGGAGCACATCAGGATACTTATCTTTTGCAGGTGATAAACCTATTTCTTGGTCATCCAAGAAACAACCAACAGTGGCATTGTCATCCACTGAAGCAGAGTATAGAGGGCTAGCCAATGCCACTCAAGAAGCTATTTGGTTAAAGCTTTTGATATACAGAGCTAGGCCTATACACTAGGCCCCCAATTATCTTTGGAGACAACACAAGTTCTCTTCACCTTGCAGCCAATCCAATATATCATGCTAGGACAAAACACATAGAGGTTCATTACCACTATGTGAGAGAGAAGTTGCTAAGCAAGGACATTCAGTTGACCTATGTGTCTACTAATCTGCAATGTGCAGATTTACTCACTAAAGCTTTGGATGGAAACAAGTTATGCAGATTCAAATCCATGATTGGATTGCAGGATGTGATTGAAGATTGAAGATGAAGACTTAAGCAAAAGTGTTTGGCTTGAGGGGGAGCTGTTGGTGTAATTTGCAAGCCCACACACTTGGCGTGGATTTGTTCTTGAAGACTCAACATGTGAGAAGAACCATAAGAACTTATGCTTGTAATTTATTACCACTTTACCCATGTAAAAGTCTAAAAGACTTGGAATCTTATGGATACACCTACTTGATTAGAATCGTGAAAAAGTTGTTGGATGATTGAGAGAATATCTCATTACCTTTTAGGTGAAAGATTTTAGGAGTTTGAATTTGAATTCAAACTTGATTTTGAAACTAAACACTATAAAAGATACAAGGAAAAAAGTCGCGGGTAGCTTAGCTCACTCTAGCTCAATTCCCGAGGCATTTTACATTTGTATCTGAGTGTGTATGAGTGCTACATTGTAGCTCATACCTCATTACCTCATCTAGCTATGGTTATCATGCTAATGAGATTGTACAATTATGTTAATCAATAGATATATTCACATTCATCAACTCTATGTTCTCTGAGTGTACCACTCCAAGTCTGTCAACTTCAAGAAGGCATATCTCAGTGCCTACTCCACCAAATCAAGTGATTCAAAGCTTGATAGATCCAGCTCAAAGCATACTATAAACAAAGTTTGAAGCAACTTGGTTCAGCCAATTTTGAGAAATCACGGTCGAAGTGCTCACTGGTATTTGTCTGCATACTTCCTAAAAAGTCGGGGATGTCCATAATTTTGCTAAAGTGATTTCTCTGAGTATAGTCTATCATTTTATCTCATTCCACTTGCAAATGGTAGCTTACTAAGCTAATAGAATACCTCTAGAAGGAATTTTGCCAATTGTAAGTGTACTGGTCATACTGAGTGAAAGACTGAGCAGGTGTCAATACCAAAATAGCAAGTTTTCTTGGATTTGTGAAGTATCAAGTAGTCTGTTTTGATTTGATCACTACATACATCATTTGCAAAGTACATATATGATCTCTTGGTATCATTTGGAAGCTAAGGGAGTCTACTAATCATATCTGGAGTCACTGAGGGCTGGTGCAAAGCAGGATTAGCAGCACCTACTCAATCTTCTAGAGGATCCATCCATCTTTCCCAACACTACTTACTAGTAGATGAGCTCCATTTACCTTTGCCTTTCTAACTAGCCAGGAAAGCTTGATCTACAACATGCATAATGGACCTGTTCTGCCTAGACTCATCTTCTTACAAGAGAACAGAGACTAACTCCTCAAATGACAAGGCATTTGGATTGCCTTTCATCATCAAGCAAAGAGTAGAAGCGAAACTCTCATATGAATCAGGAAGACCAATCAGAACAGTCTGCATAAGTGAGCTATCTGGTATAACTTCATCAATAGAAATCAATTGTTCCTTCAAGTCTTTGATCTATGTCAAAAAGCCATCCATAGAATCACCTTCATTCATGTGTTCACTCTCCATCTATTTTTGGAGGTAAGCAACATGAGCCTCATTCCTTGCTTGGTACAATGTGGTAAGTGTATCCCAAGCATCCTTAGCTCTTCTGTAAGAGCAAATGTGAGGAATAATGGCACATTTGATAGATAAGGCTATCAATGAACGTGCCTGAGCATCTTTGCCATCCCAACGAATTTGCTCTACAGTAGATGCAGCAGAAACTGTAGCATGAACAAGAATTTGAAGAATATCAGCATCTTCAATGCCATGTGCATCAGCTTCAATACCTGTATTTGCAGGTGTAATAGGACATTTTTCAACACCCTACACAATGTTCCACAGTCCTTTTGCAACCAATACATTTCGCACCATATAAGCCCACAATGGGTAATTGGTACCATCCAACTTATCCTCAACAACCAACATATAGAATACATCACTACTTTCGGCCATTGCCATTGACTAAAAAAAATACCCTGATGCAAAAAAACTAATTGTATCTGAAAAAGTTGAAAAGAACTACCCTGACGAGTTCTACTAGACCTGTAGCAGACTTCAAGATGCTTATATTGACGAACCAAAACCTATATATATTTTTGGAAAAAAAAAGATGAAATACCCTGCACAAGCACTCTGATAGTGCATTTGGAGGCCAAAATGAGCTCAAATGGCGATATTGCCACACACAACGAAGTTGTTTTGATCTTCCTAATCACCTACATATGCTCACCAAATTTCGTGCGATTTTGAGACTATGACGAGAGGGGTGTCGATGATGGCCCTAGATGAAGCAGCGACCTCCTTTGATACCAATTGTTGGAGTTAGACGTATGCAAAAGCATGCGAACAACACAAGGAAGAAGAAGAAGCTTGGCGCACAACACACAATACTGAATGTATTACCACTAGAATGTACAAAGATAAGTAACCCATTACGTCTATAGGCGTATACACAAGCCGAGGAAAAGAATCTCCTAAAGAGGGGAAAAAATGCCTTGGCAGTCCTAGTGTTTCACACACATCACTACCTAAATATATCAACACATACACCAATTGGACATTAAAAATCCATTTTTGAATGGTGACCTGCATGAACAAGTGTATGTATTTTAGCCCCATAGTTTTGTGCAAAAAGAGCATGAAAACAAAGTGTGTAGGTTGAAAAAGGCATTATATGGTTTGAAGCAAGCACCACATGCTTAGTATGAAAAGATACATCCATACTTGCTTGCACATGGTTTTGAGAACAATCCAACTGAGAGCACCTTATATGTTAAGTGTGTAAATGATGTGCTTCTGATCATTGTTGTCTACGTTGATGACATGTTGCACACTAGTCCTCATGAGAAGCATATTGCCGATTTGAAGGCTAATTTGCATGCCTCATTTGAGATGTCATATTTGGAGAATTTGCATCATTATTTGGACATTCAGTTTATGTAAGTTGATTGAGGAATAACTTTGTGTCAAACAAAATATATTGGCACATTATTGGAGCATTTTGGCCTTGAAGACTACAAACCTATTGCCACTCCTATTGAAATAGGTTTATGGTTGAGTCTTCATGATGGTGGAGATGCATTTGATGTTGTTCTCTATCAGCAGGCTGTTGGACGCTTGATTTACTTAAGCATTACTCGGCCACATATTCAGTTTGTTGTCTCATAGATGAATAGGTTTATGCATTGCCTAGGTCTCAAGCATTGGCAGGTGGTTAAGCGCATCTTTTGCTACTTGAGTGGTACCTGACTACTTGGATTGTTTTATCCCAAAGGGGGATCACTACCGCTAGATTTACATGCTTTTTTTTACTCTGACTGGGCTAGTTGCTATGACACTCGTGTGTCACCAATGGTTTATGCTTCATGCTTGGTAGCTCATGCATATTTTGATTGAGCAAGAAGCAGCCTATTGTGGCCACTTCTAGTTGTGAGGCTAAGTTAGGGAAGCTTTCATGGTGACTGTCGAGTGTGTGTTGCTTAGTCGCCTTATGGTTGATTTGGGTGTTGGTCAGCCTTCTGCCACCACCATCTTCATTGATAGTTAGAGTGCATTGGGAGTTGCGAGGAACCCTTTGTTCCATGCTCATACTAAGCACATTGAGGTGCACTATCATTATGTGAGGGAGAGGTTCTCTGCTAGAGAGATCAATTTGGCATATGTGCTCACAAAGGAGAACATTGTAGACCTTTTCACAAAGGCTCTACCTAGGGAGAAGTTTGAAGCTTTCCACAAAGCTTTGGTCTTACTTCCTTTTGTGGATTGATTCCACACAAATCCGCACTTCCTTAGACATGAGTGCTAGCTCTTTGTTCGCCACATCACTCCCAAGGGGGATTTGTATATATATATAGGTAGTGATGTGTGTGAAATTTTTTCCCTCACTAGGACTACTGGGCACTTTTTTCCCTCTTTAGGAGGTTTTTTTTCCGCGACTTGTATATACGCGAATAAACCTAACAGGCTACTTATTCTTGTGCATTCTCTTGGTAATACATTCGCTATTGTGTGTTGTGCTCCAAGCTTCTTCTTCTTCCTTGTGTTGTCTGCATGCTTTTGCAAACCTCAAACTCCAACACACTCACAATGAAAAAATTGTTCTATCTTCTTCTTTTATGCTTTTTTGAGGAAATCGCAATTGTCGGTAAAAATTAAATGTTACATTTTGATGATCATTTGGCATGTTTACTCGCAGCTTGTTCACTCACCTTATCAATTTGTAGCGATTTTTACCTTCTATAGAAAATCACGATTCCCTTCCCAATTATCTCATCAAATGCATATACATGCACATGTACAACCTAAATATTTTTTGCAAAGCTTTTCTAATTTTTCACAAAACAACAAAGGAAAATTTATCTAGGGTTTCCTGCAAAAGAAGCTAAAAAGCCAATGGTAAAAAGTTCCAATCTCACATATGAGATTAGAGAACAAAGCACAACTCTTTGTAAAAGAAGCTAAAAAGCCAATGGTAAAAAGTTCCAATCTCACATATGAGATTAGAGAACAAAGCACAACTCTTTCACAGCTTTATTAATAAAGATGAATGAAGAAATCTTTTCAAGATCAAATCACACTCACCTTTCCATAATTGCTACACTTGGTGATTAAAAAGTACCTTGACCAAACATTTGTTACCAGGAAGATCCATCAAGGCTCAAAGTTTTCCTTCATTGTTCCTTGACAATGATGCTAAAACTTGTTTCGATTTTTGGCACTTGAGTGATGTACCATTGTCCCCCCTTTTGCGTTAACCGAGTAACAAAGAGATGATTGCTCTCAAGTATAAGTATGAAGATGAAATACATTTAGTAGCTCATTATGATTCTCCTTAATTTTGTGAGAGCTAAAATATTCTCTAAAGAGCTTAGTTTATGACCTCCAAACTTCATCATCTTGCCTTTGGCTTCATGTCTTGCATTTCACGTTGCCTTCAAGCTTGGTGCCTTGCTTGCATATATCTTCATAACTAGAGAGATAATCAACGATCTTCAGCTTTATATAATTATCTGGTAAATCCTAATTGCAGGCCTTATTTGTGGCTCAAGGCTTGGTGGAACTCACTTTTTTTTTCATGGCATTGGGGATATCTTCAATTTGTTGTCATTGCTTCAATATAAACCTCTCATATGGGGGCTCATTGACATTTATGAAATAACCTTTGGTCTCCTCTCTCCTATTGTTTGGTTCTTCTTTTAAGCAAGCACTAGTCTTCATAGTCCAATATGAGGTTGTTGCATACAGTTCAAAAGTTGCTTCCTACATAAGAATGGAATTGGGTCTCCTTGCTCTAAATATATCTTCTTTTTTTATGGATGTCACCCCAATAATGGGGAACTAAATGGAGTCATTCTTTCTTATGTTGGTCATCCACTTTTAATAGAAATTGTTATATTAATGTGGTTTCACATTGCTCCATGCTTTCTATAAAGATGTTATAAGGTCCAATCCCTCATGGAATGCTTTGATGGGAGGAAACAGAAGAGTAGTGATGTTATGGTCTTTCCAATGGGGGATGTTGGCTAATGAAAGGTATTGTTTGTTTCTAGACTTTAGTTGGGCCCAATATTTTTTTGTTAATCTAGCACTCAAGGTAATTTTTCTACCATAGCCATCATGTTGAGGATCCCTAAATCTCCCAAAATCCTTGGGAAGACAGCATATATTGACTTGATCTTAGCGATGCCCTTTCTTTTATGGTCCCAAATCCACAAGAAATTCTTGCTTGAAGGCCTCTTACAAGAGAGAAGTAGATGGCAGAGGGGACAATTTGAGTTGCATGTACTTTCAATAATGCAATTTGGTGTCAAGTTTTCCAAGCTCCTAATCCCACCTTTGGGCAATGGAAACCTAAAATCCCATCAGGATCCCAAGCATCTAAAAATTTCCCCCAAAACAATCTCTTTGTGACCATGATCAAGGAAGAAATAGGATGGAGGTTGATCTTGTGTCTTGATTATTGTCTCCCCATGGTTAGTCTTTGATCCGTATGCAATGCAAAACATTTCTAGGCAGCTACAAAGGTCTTGAGACAATCATGATCATTTTTAATAAAAACATTATTGCCTTCTGAACTCTCCTTTATGAAGCAAGCGAAAGTGAAAACTAATGCTTCTCAATCTGCCCATGACTTGAAATAGCATTAAGAGGGGAAGAGGGAAATCATGGGGCATCTAGATGAGCTAATGGAAAAAACCAATAAAAGTATTCATAAACGAAGAAGTAGAGGAAGAGGTTCTATGTGGGGGACTTTTAAATTAGTTCATGGGAAGGTGAGAAAAAATTTTGAAGAAGAAAATCAAACATTCATATTATTTGTGAGATCTCAATGCATAAGTACCCAATCAAAGATTTCCACCTTTGATTTTACATGTCCCAAAACCTTATTTGTGAGTACGGTATGATAGAGGGCACCTAATTTGCTATCATGCAAAGTCTGTGCTAGCCATTTTGGCATAGTTTTTGCCTCCTCAATATCAAATCTCTCATCAATAAGTCCATCATGTAAGTCTGCATTAGAAATAGAATGATCTGCATCATCACATGAAACCTGCAAAGGCTAAGAAGTTGCCTCATTGTCCTCGTGAGAAGCATATTGCCGATTTGAAGGCTAATTTGAATGCCTCATTTGAGATGTCATATTTGGAGAATTTGCATCATTATTTGGACATTTAGTTTATGTGATTTGATTGCGGAATAACTTTGTGTCAAACAAAATATATTGGCACATTATTGGAGCATTTTGGCCTTGAAGACTACAAACCTATTGCCACTCCTATTGAAATAGGTTTATGGTTGAGTCTTCATGGTGGTGGAGATGCATTTGATGTTGTTCTCTATCAGCAGGCTGTTGGACGCTTGATTTACTTAAGCATTACTCGGCCACATATTCAGTTTGTTGTCTCATAGATGAATAGGTTTAGCATTGCCTAGGTCTCAAGCATTGGCAGGTGGTTAAGCGCATCTTTTGCTACTTGAGTGGTACCTGACTACTTGGATTGTTTTATCCCAAAGGGGGAACACTATCGCTAGATTTACATGCTTTTTTTACTCTGACTGGGCTAGTTGCTATGACACTCGTGTGTCCACCAATTGTTTTTGCTTCATGCTTGGTAGCTCATGCATATTTTGGTTGAGTAAGAAGCAGCCTATTGTGGCCACTTCTAGTTGTGAGGCTAAGTTAGGGAAGCTTTCATGGTGACTGTTGAGTGTGTGTTGCTTAGTTTCCTTATGGTTGATTTGGGTGTTGGTCAGCCTTCTACCACCACCATCTTCATTGATAGTTAGAGTGCATTGGGAATTGCAAGGAACCCTTTGTTCCATGCTCATACTAAGCACATTGAGGTGCACTATCATTATGTGAGGGAGAGGTTCTCTGCTAGAGAGATCAATTTGGCATATGTGCTCACAAAGGAGAACATTGCAGACCTTTTCACAAAGGCTCTACCTAGGGAGAAGTTTGAAGCTTTCCACAAAGCTTTGGTCTTACTTCCTTTTGTGGATTGATTCCACACTACTCCGCACTTCCTTACACATGAGTGCCAACTCTTTGTTCACCACATCACTCCCAAGGGGGATTTGTAGATATATATAGGTAGTGATGTGTGTGAAAGTTTTTCCCTCACTAGGACTACTGGGCACTTTTTTCCCTCTTTAGGAGGTTTTTTTTCCCCGACTTGTATATATGCCAATAAACCTAACATGCTACTTATTCTTGTGCATTCTTTTGGTAATACATTTGGTATTGTGTGTTGTGCTCCAAGCGTTTTTCTTCTTCCTTGTGTTGTCCGTGTGCTTTCGCAAACCTCAAACTCCAACACACTCACAATGAAAAAATTGTTCTATCTTCTTCTTTTATACTTTTTTGAGGAAATCGCAATTGTCGATAAATCCATGAGAAATTAAATGTTACATTTTGATGATCATTTGGCACATTTACTCGCACCTTGTTCACTCACCTTATCAATTTGTAGCGATTTTTACCTTCTATAGAAAATCACGATTCCCTTCCCAATTATCTCATCAAATGCATATACATGCACATGTACAACCTAAATATTTTTTGCAAAGCTTTTTTAATTCTTCACAAAACAACAAAGGAAAATTTATCTAGGTTTCCTGCAAAAGAAGCTAGAAAGCCAATGGTAAAAAGTTCCAATCTCACATATGAGATTAGAGAACAAAGCACAACTCTTTCACAGCTTTATTAATAAAGATGAATGAAGAAATCTTTTCAAGATCAAATCAGACTCACCTTTCCATAATTGCTACACTTGGTGATTAAAAAGTACCTTGACCAAGCATTTGTTACTAGGAAGATCCATCAAGGCTCAAAGTTTTCCTTCATTGTTCCTTGACAATGATGCTAAAAATTGTTTGATTTTCTGCATTTGAGTGATGTACCATTGTCCCCCCTTTTGCGTTAACCGGGTAACAAAGAGACAATTGCTCTCAAGTATAAGTATGAAGATGAAGTACATTTAGTAGCTCATTATGATTCTCCTTAATTTTGTGAGAGCTAAAATATTCTCTAAAGAGCTTAGTTTATGACCTCCAAACTTCATCATCTTGCCTTTGGCTTCATGTCTTGCATTTCACGTTGCCTTCAAGCTTGGTGCCTTGCTTGCATATATCTTCATAACTAGAGAGATAATCAACGATCTTCAGCTTTATATAATTATCTGGTAAATCCTAATAACGATTAAGAATGTTTTTAGAATTTTCCTTTGCTTCTCCAAAATAATGGACTCTCAAGCAAATAAATATACCTCCTTGAAGATATTTATATTTATATGAACATGAGGAGGAAAGGGGGGAGTGGAGAGGCCCAATGAGATGGGGGCTTCTCCTTGCATCCCACTTATACCAAAAATGGAATTTTAAGAAGAGCAGGATGGTTATAAATGGGTGGGATCCATTTCACTCTTCACAACTTGAAGATGCTAGGCAATGAATGATGAACTCTATCATGATCTTGACTCCTATTATCCTCTATATGCCCATGCAGACTAGTATATGCAATCAGACATTGATTTTTTTGGTCATCACATCTAGTTTGCAATTAGCATATTAATTCAAGGTAAAGGTCAACTTATTTTTCTTTTGCAAAAGACTTGAAATCAATTTACAAGAGAGGTAGGATGAGATACAAAGTAGATTAATAAATCTTTTGTCCCCTTCATGGGGGACCATTTATTTTTGGGTTATTCCCTTGAACTAAAAAGATCATTGAATATTCCAAAAGGGTGAATGCTCTTATAGTTCTTGGTTCTCTTTACTAGCAAGCCAAGAGGAGACCTCCTTGAGAGAGTTTTCAAAGTTGACTATACATATCTCTTTCCAGATCTTGCACAACACCTCCTTTATAGCATACTAAAGGGCTGAAGTGTAGGTTATCACCATGCCAAGGATTGCATGCTATTAGAGGATCTTAATGTTCAAGTTTAAAATATTTTTTCATAGTGTAAACACTTATGCTCTTCATACATACATAAAAGATATGACTGACGTCTTCCTCTTCTTTTTATGAGACATCTCTTACACTAAGGAGGGCATTAATCAAGTTGTGCACTCTATCGTTTGTCCATATATCTTTGCAAAGAATCTCCCAAAGGAGATATACATTCTTCATCTCAATCAATGGATTCCAAAGAGACTCTAACTTGATTTTCTACCGAAGTTAGGACCATTGTAGACACTAGTTATGGCTCAAGGCTTGATGGAACTCCCATTTTTTTTCATGGCATTGGGGATATCTTCAATATGGGGCTCATTGACATATATGAAATAACCTTTGGTCTCCTCTCTCCTAGTATTTGGTTCTTCTTTTAAGCAAGCACTAGTCTTCATAGTCCAATATGAGGTTGTTGCGTACAGTTCCAAAGTTGCTTCCTACATGAGAATAGAATTGAGTCTCTTTGCTCTAAATATATCTTCTTTTCTTTATGGATGTCACCCCAATAATGGGGAACTAAATGGAGTCATTCTTTCTTATGTTGGTCATCCACTTTTAATAGAAATTATTATATTAATGTGGTTTCACTTTGCTCCATGCTTTCTATAAAGATGTTATAAGGTCCAATCCCTCATGGAATGCTTTGATGGGAGGAAACAACAGAATAGTGATGTCATGGTCTTTCCAATGGGGGATGCTGGCTAATGAAAGGTATTGTTTGTTTCTAGACTTTAGTTGGGCCCAATAATTTTTTGTTAATCTAGCACTCAAGGTAATTTTTCTACCATAGCCATCATGTTGAGGATCCCTAAGTCTCCCAAAATCCTTGGGAAGACAACATATATTGACTTGATCTTAGAGATGCCCTTTCTTTTATGGTCCCAAATCCACAAGAAATTCTTGCTTGAAGGCCTCTTACAAGAGAGAAGTAGATGGTAGAGGGGACAATAAAAGTGGTAATCACCACAACTTTGCCCACCATATTGAGTTGCATGTCCTTTCAATAATGCAATTTGGTGTCAAGTTTTCCAAGCTCCTAATCCCACCTTTGGGCAATGGAAACCTAAAATCCCATCAAGGTCCCGAGCATCTAAAAATTTCCCCCAAAACAATTTCTTTGTGACCATGATCAAGGAAGAAATAGGGTGGAGGTTGATCTTGTGTCTTGATTATTGTCTCCCCATGGTTAGTCTTTGATCCGTATGCAATGCAAAACATTTCTAGGCAGCTACAAAGGTCTTGAGACAATCATGATCATTTTTAATAAAAACATTATTGCCTTCTGAACTCTCCTTTATGAAGCAAGCGAAAGTGAAAACTAATGCTTCTCAATCTGCCCATTACTTGAAATAGCATTAAGAGGGGAAGAGGGAAAGCATGGGGCATCTAGATGAGCTAATGGAAAAAACCAATAAAAGTATTCATAAACGAAGAAGTAGAGGAAGAGGTTCTATGTGGGGGACTTTTAAATGTTCATGGGAAGGTGAGAAAAAAAAATTTGAAGAAGAAAATCAAGCATTCATATTATTTGTGAGATCTCAATGCATAAGTACCCAATCAAAGATTTCCACCTTTGATTTTGCATGTCCCAAAACCTTATTTGTGAGAGAGTATACAAGGAAAGAGAAAAGTACAAGCCGATGTCCCAAATCCTTATTTGGAGCATGCATTTACTAGTACTAGTATGACTATGATACCGATGTTATAGTGTCTTCATGAACATGTCCATATCCAAAGGAAAAGAAGATTCATACACATATTTATAAGAAGCACTAAGACTAGTACTAATTGAACATGCACTCATTAATATGGTTCCCATACCAATGTCTACATCTTAGATAAGACAAGATGCATACCACCCATCAAATACACATATTTATAAGAGGAGCAACAAGAGATGCTTGAACATTATTGCCACTTTTGGACTTAGGCTTATGTAAGGCCTCCCATTGCATGGGGATTTGCATGAGAAGCATCTAGATTATGAGGCCCTCACCTTCTACTAATTAACTAAATCAATACTTAACACACAAGCTACGACTACTAGTCTTTTTTTAAAAAAAGTCTGATGATTGAGATGTACTTTTTTGGATTTACTCGAATGAAAGATGGGCATAACACCCATGGAACCCCCCAATTCTACAAAGCAAGGTTTGGATGTCTAGTAAATAGTAAGATACAAAGTATGAAAACTTAATAAGATAGACATTGGCAATAAACAACCCTAAACCTAGACAAGATAACTGATTTGAAATGGATAGCTCGAAAGCCCAACAATCCTCTAAAAGGACTGGTTTTCAACATCCCACCAATTACATGGTGAGGGGTGTCCAAGCGAAGTCCGTAGGGGTCGAGCCCTTAACCCTGATAGGCAAAGAGCCCAACCAATTGGGCAAACTTGTTTGGACTACGAGGATGAGTATTACTTTTGTATTTTCCTAAGCATTTAGTATCTTTGTAATATATATTTTTTGGCTTTCCATAAAAGCCTTTTAACATCTTTTAAAAGGAAGTTCGATCGAAGCCTACTCTCTCGGATAGCTTGATTTAATGGAAAAAACAACTATACAAACGAAGATGAGCATAATACCCATGAGACCCCCCATATCCCACAATGAAGGGGCTAGACATATCATGCTACTCAAAGGCGATACAAAATGGCCTAAGAACTACTACATGTCCACCATCATTGACATAGGTTGAACCCTCACCTTTGCCTCAAGAGACAAAGGTTCAAGCGAGCCAAAAAGGAGACATAAGCCTTTGACATAAGCCCAAAAACGAGACACAAAGGCACCTCTAGTTGAAAGAAAAAGGTAGGGTTGGTTTTGCTGTAAAAACCCTAAACCATAACACATGGACGAATGGAAGAGATACACCATTGAATATGAGATCTACATGGTGGTCTTCATGATGCCAAAAGGACACAAGAAACCCTAAACCATAACACATGGACGAATGGAAGAGATACACCATTGAATATGAGATCTACATGGTGGTGTTCATGATGCAAAAAGGACACCAGAAACTTGTGTTATTTCTGCCCTTTGAACCTACTACCTTAGGTAGATGTCTCCACCTTACAAAACAATATCTTGACAAAAGGCCCTACTAGGGGAGGTTGTGGAACTACATAGGGGAGGTTGTGGAACTACATGACAATTTTTGTGTAGAGGGCAATATATTATGCAATCAACTCAAGGACTTCTCCATAAGGAGCTCCTCCTTTTTGTTGTATATAATGGTAGAGAGTTGGAATACCCATTTTTCATGTTACACATGTAATGTGAATAGATCATTTACCCATAAAATTCACTCTATTTGTAATTGATTAATGGATGTGCCCACTTGCTTTTTGGATGGTAGTCCCGGTTCCAACCCTGGTCCACAGTTTCTATCTTTATCTTCAATCTAAATTTTCCTGCGTTCTGCAAAAGAACAATTTCTCCTTTCATGTACAGCCTTCCCCTCAGCTCGGGAGGATGACGGATCTTTCGTCGTGTCTTTTACTTGACCTAATATCCTGAAGACAAATCAGCTAAGGCGGGAAAGGCTGCAGGTACTAGCATTATGAAGACTGGAGTCGACAGAATCCGGATCATTGTTCCCACTCTTTTCTGCAGTAGACAGACATGACCTATAAATCTTGAAGGGATTGAGAAATCTATTTTCAGCCACTTTCGAGAGACCATTGGATCCGCACCTCATTGTCCTTCTATTGCCCAGAATTGCGATCAGACATGCTAAACTCCTCGCAGCAGGGCATAGTTTTTATCTGTCTGTGAGTTGCGTCTCCTGCTCTTTGAGAACGGCCATGACACGTGATTATTGGCCGTAAGTCTGCGATACAATTTACAGTGGTGGACTTGATCTCTCAACTAAATATAAATAAACTACCTAGTGCAGTTGGTTGTTGACATTTCTCGCTGAATTTCCATGGAAGTTGTGTGTTGATCTTCTCGCGTATATATCCTCTCCATCTTAGTTTGTGTGTTGATAGATCCCCACGATCTATGGCTGACTCCATGCCGGACCAGCATACGCTGGATGCACAGATCTCGTCGGTGCTTGGTCCCGACCCAGCACCTTTCGAGGCATTGATTTCCCAGCTAATGAGTTCCGGTAATGAGGCACGCGGTCATGCCGAACAGCTTTTCAACATCTGCCGTACCCGTCATGCAGATACACTGGTTCTGAAGTTGATTCACTCTTTACGATATTCAGTGGCAGTTGAGGCTCGTTCCATGGCTGCCGTCTTGGTACGGAGGCAGCTGGGAATCTGGACTCAGCTTTCACCGCAAACACAGGCATCCATAAAAGAGCAACTTCTTTTGTGTGTACAGCACGAACAAGTGAAGGCGGTTGCAAAGAAGCTATGCGACACAGTGGCAGAGCTTGCAGCCACTATACCAGAGGATGGCCAGTGGAGTGAGCTACTACCGTTTCTTTTTCAATGTGTCAGCTCGGATACGAGTCATTGGAAAGAGAGTGCCCTGATGATCTTCGGGCAGCTGGCTCAATACATGGGGCCACAGCTTCATTCTCATCTATCTACTCTTCATGCTGTATTTCAGCAGACGCTAGCTCCAACAATGCCTGGGAATGTAAGACTCGCAGCTCTTCGCGCAACTTCAAGTTTTGTTCAGACTCTTGAGACCCCTCAAGATCGAGAACACTTTCAAGATCTCTTGCCAGGGATGATGCAAACTCTGACTCAGGCCCTTGATCTGCATGAAGAGGCGACTGCGCAAGAGGCATTGGAGATGTTCATAGACGTAGCTGAAACAGAGCCACGTTTCTTAAGAAAACAACTTGTGGAAGTCGTGAGCAGTATGCTGCAGATTGCGGATGCTGATAGACTTGAGGATGCCACACGTCATCTTGCAGTTGAGTTTTTGATTACTCTAGCTGAAGCTAGGGAGAGAGCTCCTGGCATGATGCGCAAGTTGCCACAATTCATTGGGAAACTTGTTGGTATACTTCTGAAAATGCTGTTGGACATAGAGGATGATCCTGCTTGGCATTCTGCGGAGCCGGAAGATGAAAATGCTGGTGAGAGCAATAACTATGAAGTTGGACAAGAGTGCCTTGATCGACTAGCTAATTCATTGGGAGGTAAGGCTGTTTTACCTGTGGTCTCTGAACTGCTGCCTCTGTACATCTCGGATCAAGACTGGAGGAAACGCTATGCTGCCTTGATATGTCTTGCACAGATCGCCGAAGGTTGCTCCAAGGTTTGTTTCATATTCACATGTGGCACCTTAGGGGGTTTTCTTTTTGCTTGTTGCACTTATAATGAGTTGTGTGAATCATTCAAAGTCCGTATTGTCAGACTTTGTAGACCTTCGCTGAAGAATACTCTCTGTTTTATCCATTTTTAGCAGAAAAGTAAAGCATTTAGTAGTGATGCGATCTTGTGAGGCCAACAAGAGGTGGTTATTGCTTTTTATTTTAGATTTCTATCAATAGAACAAGAGTACTCTGTGTTCAAATTTGTGAACTACTTGTTGTGAATGGTGTTTAGAGAATTGCGTGTTAATATGTTTATGCACGCATGCATGTTCTCTCTTTAGTTCTGTTGTCATATAAATATTTATCCATTTAGTTTTTGTGTGTATTAATAATTTTTGATGCACTCATATCTTGGGTTGGATATACATATTGAATGAGACTTAAGAGGGCATTTCTTTATAAAGCTTTAGAAAATCCTCTAGCATTGACTATATTTATAGTGCATGCCAGAGACTTTGGTTAAAAAAAAAAAGCATGATAGTGCTCGTTATTAAAACCTTACATGAACATTTTGCCAAAAGGAGACAATTTGTGCTTGACCTCAACAATGTCATACACAAAGTGCTTTTTGTTGATTCAAAAGTCTAAAATAGTTTTCTAACCTTATATTTATGACCCTTTTTTATTATTCACTCTAGCTTTTTACTCTTTGGAGGCTCCTTGTAGAGTCATATTTTAAAACCATAAGATTTTTCTCCTTTAGATCCTTTGCCATATGGGGAATTCTGTCTCACCACTGAATAAAGTTGAAACCTATGTCAAGATGTTTCAAGTGTATGATAACATTGATGGAATTATTGGATTTTATTTATTTCTCTTTGTCATGTAATAGCGACATGTCACGCATAAATATGTAATATTTACCTCATGACTAGTCGCATGCGTAAACGTATGCACTTATCCCATTATGTCTCGTGGATAGAAGCATTTAATACTATAAAGGATAGATTGCTCACCATGCTTGAATTCTTTTTTCTCCGAACATTACCAATCTTTTTCTTAGATGTGCCTCTAGCAACGTTAGCGAATCCATTGGACTCAGCACTTGTCATTCTTTTGATTTTTTTTTCATTGAGAATGTGCCTCTAGCCATGTTAGCGAATCAATACACCATCAATGTAAGATTCTGGTTATTAGACAACAAGAACGCTAATCTTTCCCATGAATGAGGTAGAGTTATAAGCAAGAAAATAGCCTTCAATTTGTCATTGAAGGTAGGTAATTACGAGTCCAACGATTGAGAAAGAGTACCTGTTAACAAGGTGAAATTCATGCTTCACATTTTGATTCATCTAACTTCATGGTAGTAAACTTCCTCATGAGATGTACTTGATTCATTGCAACGTGTTCTCATATGTGGCTTTTAGCTTCTCCCAAACATCATGGTCAGTTGCAAGGCGTGCTTGTTTTAAAGTTAATTTAATACTTAGAATTCAATTTGAATTAAAAGTGGTTCTTGATCTTGGAAAAGGAATCATTTATCATTTTGAAGAATGTGTCCTATTTTGTTGTCATTTCATTCCTTTTGTGTAATTGAGCATTCACACATATATGAGCATTGAGTTTTAGTGAGCACCCATATGCACTCTTTAAGCTTTGGAGTTTGCATCTATTCCACCCTTGTGTACAACTTGGGCTTGCTTAGTGTAGCTAGCCCATGTTGAAGGCTGAAGGTATTGTTGTATGGTCATTGTTGGCTAGGCTGCAACATGTTTGAGCATTCACACATACATGAGCATTGAGTTTTAGTGAGCACCCATATGCACTCTTTAAGCTTTGGAGTTTGCACTTATTCCACCCTAGGGTGCAACCTAGCTTTACATGTCCATATTACACAAACAAGTGCAAACTTGCCCTTGGCCCTCACACATTGCCTTGGAGCCTCTTGAGATTTGTAGCACTAGCTATCGAGATTGAAATCTAAACATGAACTTTGGAGCCTTGAGACTTGAGTCACGAGTGTTGAGTTAGTAGCCTGTATTATACATTGAGAGTAATAATCAACATGCCTTGAGCTGCTAAAGTGCTTTATATATGCTTGCTATGAGCTAGTGAATCCTCTCTAAATAAGAAGGCAATCATATGTTTTCCTATATCTTCTTTTTGATTGGTCAAAGGCCCCTCTATTTTTGTATGAAGACTCTTTTGATGAATGAAAATGCAAGACATGCTTTATTTGTGTGTGTGTGTGCGTGTGCAGATGATAGAGAGAAGAGCCTTATCGCTTTCTCTCTCCATCCTTCGTCCATTCTACCTGCATACAAGATAGTTCATCTCTCTCTCTCACTCTCTCTCACTCTCTCTCTCTCTACCATAGCTATCCATTGTTGTTTTCGTCTAGTTAGTGCCTCTTCCATCTCCTTCACGTGGTATCAGAGCAAACATACAAGTCTAAAATAAACATGTATATCACATTAGCAATGTGGAGGGATGGGTGACGAAAGTAAGGAAGAATGTTAGAAAGAACATCTGACTAGCCCACAAGGAGCTTGAATTTGAAAGAACTAGAGCCCCTCTCATACCTTGAGAAGCGTCAGTGTACTTCACCTTCAATTTCTCTCCATAACCTGATCCATGGTCTCGATGAACATGTCTGTATGGGCATCAACAGACGTGTGAGTGTGGTGTAGATCATCTGAGCAAAGAGACATCATCAATTTGTGTAATCACCTTTTGCAACTCATCCCATGGCTTCTACTTCACTAGTTGCTTCTTTCGTGTCCACTCCAGTCTCCAATAGACATGAAGCGCAATACTCTTGACTCCCATGTTCCTCTATTGGCATCCTTATCCATTGGGCTCACTGTT
>CM035431.1:40358553-40401053 GCA_020310875.1 Ceratopteris richardii
ATAATATTGCATAATACATACATATATACTCACTAGTGCATACATGGACATTCATAGAGACGTGCATATGTATGAATACATTGGATATCCATACATACATGCATATGTGCATTGTGCATACATTGGACATCCATATAGTACGTACATACATATATATTTGAATTTTGTATTGATAATTGGGCCTTGGCTTGTTGCTCACAACTTATTTAACTTATTTAATTTATTTATAGGAAAGCAATTATCACACGTATCATTGCATGTCTCTGACATTGGGGGCTTTGGGACTAGTGGATGCATTGCACATCTCTGACAATAGGGGCTTTCGGAATAGTGGATGTAGAAGTGTTCCATGAGAGATTTATGAACAAGTCATTAGAGAGAATGATGCGATGTTTAAAGGGTGAGTATGCCCTAGAGAGGAGGAAGAAGTTAAGAGAGAATGCTCTTTTTCAACCCTCAACCCTTGAGACTATATCTACATATTGCATATAGGTACTCTTAGTGATAGCTAAACATGCCTTGTAAAAGGCATGCTCTTAGTCATTTTGATTCGCAATGCTCATTTGATAATGGGGCTAGTGCTGTAATCTCTCCTCATGTGTGTATCCTTTGGCGAAGGAGAGGCATGGAGTTGTAGAGAGAGAGATTGCGAGGCCACTTATTGAATGCAATGTCTCTTTCAATGTCTTACATGCAAAGTAGTGGAGAAAGATGATACATATAGTGGCATAATTAAGATCTTTAGAGTCCATGATTCATGGAAAGAGTAGATTATAGTCCCATGTGCACATCTATGTTAGATGAAGGAGACAGAATCGATGTGACTCTTGCTCTTGTTCGAGAGGGATGAAGCTGAAATGGATGAGCGATCATGCTCATTGGATATAGTAACATTAATTTGACAACACATGATCTATATATTGGCGTCTTGTTAGCTTGGCATCGCCATCAATGTGGGTGTTGATAGGCAAAGGATCATGGGAGACTTTATTTATAAGCATATTAGAAACTAGTTTGCCCATCACTTTTGGAAGTGATAGAAACTCAGCTTCCTATGAGTTCATGCTTTGTGTGCCATCAATGTGGGTGTTGATAGGCAAAGGATCATGGGAGACTTTATTTATAAGCATATTAGAAACTAGTTTGCCCATCAATGTGGGTGTTGATAGGCAAAGGATCATGGGAGACTTTATTTATAAGCATATTAGAAACTAGTTTGCCCATCACTTTTGGGAAACCCGTTTTGTGTGCCATCAATGTGGGTGTTGATAGGCAAAGGATCATGGGAGACTTTATTTATAAGCATATTAGAAACTAGTTTGCCCATCACTTTTGGAAGTGATAGAAACTCAGCTTCCTATGAGTTCATGCTTTTGGTGTGTGTGCATTGTTGGATGCATATGTGAGCATGTATTCGTTCTTAGCTCTATACTCACTATTGGGCACTGATGATGTTAGTGGGGATGTCATAGTATTGGGTCGATCCTGTGCATATGCAAACAACACACTCATTATGATATATTATTGGATACACACTCACAATGCACACACTCAAGAGCTATCCAATGATATATCATATGCTAAAATCGGACCACATTTGGGTAGTCAAATTTCAAACCCTAAAATATCAAAAGAAGATGAAAAAGCAATTTTAAGGTCAAAAGCAAGATATATTAAATATCTTATGCTTAAAATATCAAAAGAACACAAAATGTGTAAAAAATAAGTAAAAAAACACTATCCCAAAAAATTGGATGAGATTTTTGTTGCAATTTATAGGATGTGTGTTTTGTCGAACTTTGTTTTTGAGCTTTTCAACTTTGTTTTTCATGTATGAGCAAACTATGTAAGGAGGAGGTAAGTAGCATAGAAATCACTCAATTTTGAGAGCTAGACATGAGCTAGATTCAGTGGTGATCTTCTTCAACTTTGTGGAGGAGTGGATCTAGGGTTTCAACTTCAAAGGATGAGAAGCAGCTAGGTTTTATGGTTTTTCTTCTACGACAAGGAGTTCATGAGCTTGGAGCTTATCTATACTTGAAGGAGATCATCTACACTTCATGGATTTATTTGAACAAGGAGAGGAAACAGATCTACATTCAAAACCTTATGGTGGACAAATTCTCAGCTTCTTGTATACATTTTTTAAGGATATGTGTAGATGAGAGCATATGATTGATACTTGATAGGCGTGGCCAACCTTGAGAGTTGAGGAAGTATGTTTAAGTCTATACTTTATCTTTTCCTTTCCCTATTTCTATCCTTGCATGCAAATATTTGGATGAGAGGAGTATACGGGAAAATGTTATGAGTTTCTGTTTCTTTAGTGTGGATCCCTCTTCATGTCAAAAGTCTTAGGTATTTTTATGGACATTGGCATAATCTTTAAAGGTATCTACATCAATAACATCATCTCCTTTTCAACTAGCAACATCACTCTACAAATTTTTTAAAAATCCAACAATATACACCTAGAATATATGCCTTTCTTGGCATACTCCCTTTGTGTCAAGTTAGGAGGGGTTGTTGGAAATGCAACTTTCCACAAGAGGGATCACACAAATTATTAGTTTTGATCAGTTTTAGACAAAGTCAACCATGGTCAAATAAAGGTCAAAGATGTTCAAAATTGGTCAAAATATGCCGAAGATTTTTATTACATATTTGGAATGTGATACTGAAGAGCCATGCAATGATATATCATATGCTAAAATTGGATCACATTTGGGTAGTTCAAAGATCAAACCCTAATTTTGAGTCAAAGATCAAAAAGCAGTTCTAAAAGCAATTTTGAGGTCAAAAGCAAGATATATTAAATAATTTATGTTTGGAATCTCAAAAGAAGACAAGATGTAAAATCAATTTAAAAAACACTATCCCAAAGAATTCAGTGGTATTTTTGCCTTGATTTATGGGATGTATTTTTTGAGCTTTTTTTTTTTTCAGTTTTTCCACCTTGCTTTTCATGTATGATCAAAGACTATAAGGAGGAGGTCCATAACACACAAATCACTCAATTTCGAGAACTAGGCATGAGCTAGAGACTCAATGGAGGTTTTCTTGAACCTTATGGAGTGGAGCTAGGGTTTCAACTTCTTCAAAGAATAAGCAACAGCTAAGGTTTATGATTTTTCTTCTACAACAAGGAGGTCATAAGCTTGGAGCTTATCTATACCTCGAGGAGATCATCTACACTTCATGGAGATTCTAAAGTTATGAAGATATGTTGTAGATTGATGCATTTATATGCAATTCTTATGGTTCTTTGTAACATTCATGTACTTCATATTTTGAAAATCTATTGATATATATGGAGCTTTGCTCCATCTCTCTTTTGTCTTGTCTATTCTCTCTCATGTCTCTATTTCATTTTTGTCTCTATATTGATTGTGGGCCTTAAAAACCAACAAATCCCATAGGTTGTTTTTGGCCCAAGGGGCCCTTTATTTATTTTTCTAATGTATGCAACACACTGCGAATGAGTTTGCATGTGTTGCTATTGACTACATGTTGCAAACCATTCATAGTTCATTGCATCACAACATTGCTCAAGTACCATTAAAAGTGAGATTGAGATTATTTGAAAGTGGGGTGACCTAAATCTACCATGAATCGAGTAAATTCATAAGCAAGAAAATCGCTTTTAACTTATCATCAAATATCGGTGGACTTGAATATTGCAACAATGAGAGGGTAAAATGTACCTTTGAAATTATGCGGAAGAGCATTTTTAGACTCATCAAGTTGCATATTGACAAGTTTGCACATCAAGTGCATCAGGTTTAGAGGTGGGGTGTTCTCATACATTGCCTTCAACTTGTTCCAAACCTCATTTCAATGGTTTGTTTCACAATCCTTGAAGAAAAGAATGCCCTCCATTCTTGTTTTTCAAAGACCACTCCCTTTAAGGCCCTTTAAGTCCACTAAGATTTCATGTAGCACAACCATCTTTATTTATATGACACACATATGATGGTTTTTCATAAGTGTTTTTTTGGGCCCTTAGACATGTTCATACATCCTAGAGGCCAAAACTAAATGAATGAATAAAAATGCCTATAAAACTCTTTGAAGTGGGTGAAAAATCAAGTAAACATGTCTTTGAAAAGTCCTCAAAAAGAGCCCTTTAATGGAAGGGTCAAATTGTATAAAAGGAGTATCCTTGGGGCCTTTATCCTCAACAATGTAAGGTGTTGAATATCTCCACATGTTATTGAAGGACAACTCTCATCTAAATAATTCTTTGTATCCCATGTAAAGCAATTTTTGCAATCTTTAGTCCAAACGGGTATGGTGTAGCGGAATGCCTTGAACGCCATGGGGCAGAGTGCTTGGGTTCAAGTCCCACTCGCTGGACATATCAAAATTTTTGTGCATTTAATTTTATTTTTGCAATCTTTAAATGAGATAAAAAATTTGCTTGGTGGTAGAGAGCTTTTGTTTGATTTGCAACAGTTGTTGGATTAATAAAACACTAGGTCTTGATGGCTGCCTAAAGAATTTATGCTATTTTACCAAGAGAATCTCAATCATCATATCACTGTTGTGATAAATGAAATGTAGTCAAACTTTATATGCCATCTAGTATTAAACATGGGATTGTTGTTCTAGTTCCAAAGACTGGGCATCCCTCTATGCTCTCTAATTGGCCTTCAATTATTTTTCTAGGCATCTTATATAAAATCATTGCCAAAGCTCATGATATTTGCGAACAAAAACTTCTCTCAACAATTATTTATCATGTCCAATATGGTTTCCTATATGGTTGTTCTATTCGACCATGCCCCCTCGATTATGGACCTTCGATTATGCTAAATAAATGAGTTGAACGTTGGCGTGCCTCAAATTGACTCTTCCGAAGCTTTCAACATTGTTTCCTAGAGGTTCATTTATTGCACCATCCATTGAGTTGGATTCACACATAAATTTGTGAGTATGATTTTTTGGTTGTGTGGACCATCTATGATTGAGGTGCACCATGAAGTATGATAAGGTTGTTTCCAAGTCCTTTGCTTTTTGATTTCATGAACCATCCTCTCTCTTGGATGCTTGAGGATATGGTGAAAGAGGGGGGCTCTTCAAATTCTATGTACCGATACCATGTTGTCATTGCCAACAAATCTTTTGACAATAGAATATCTTCGGGACATTTTTTTGGTGATTTACTAAGTCCATAATGGACGGTGACAAACACCTACAAGAAAAAGAGGAAGAGAGCTAGAGATGAAGCCTCAACTTCTAGTTCTACGTTGGAGAACCACAAATTTGAAAGATATGTTATTCCACATCTAAACCTTGTTCAATTTCAAAAGAAGCTTGGGATAGACTAGAAGATGTGTTCTATTCTCCAAACCTTGTAAGTAAACAATATTTTAAGCATAAGCTACATAACTTGAGAATGGAAGAAGGTTTATATATCAATATACCCTATATCAATTTTCTATAATTTTTCCTATCTTTTGTTTGCATTTGGTGCTAGGCTTCATTATGCTTGAGTTTGCCCATCACTTCTTGCACTGATAGAAACTCAATTCGTAGAGTTTCTTGTGAGTTCATGCTCGTGGTGGATCGTGTTGTGTGTGTGTGGTGTGGGGTGCATGTGTGAGCATGTATTCATTCTTAGCTCTATACCTATTATTGGGCACCGATGACTTAGTGTTTTGAAGCAACTGAGCACACCACTACGTAGCTCTCGACGGCCTCTTTTAGCAACTATCATCATCAACATCCACACGTTTCTTTAATCCTTAATTCATGAACATGTAGTTGAAGTGGAGGGTGTTGCCTCTTGTACATAATAAAATCTAGTGACCTTTTTCTTCCAAAAAAAGTATGTCTTTATATATATATATATATATATATATATATATATATATATATATATATATATATATATATATATATATATATATATATATATATATATATATATATATATATATATATATATGTGTGTGTGTGTGTGTGTGTGTGTGTGTGTGTGTGTATATGCTTGCTTTGGAGAGATGGGATACTAGAAGTTGAGATCCTTAGATATGTATGAAGTAAGATATGTGTAAATACACTATAAGATACATGTACACAAGAAATAATATATTTCATAGCTACTACCTAGGTAGGTCATAGCCTATAGGTACCTTGTCTCCTTTAGGATCTAGCTAGTAGAATCAAGATAAATATCAATCTTACATCAGTCATTTTAAGGCTCTGGTCTCATATAATGTTAATCCCACGAAACGTCATCCATAATTGTTAAATATATCAGAACCTTTTGAATTTGATGATCAATATCACATGATTTCATGAGTCAAGGCAACCAAGGCTTCTATCATCATAATTGAATGCCTTTCCATTGTCTCCCAACACATTAATGCAAACTATTCTATTAGATTTGGAAAAGTGATCTTTGTGTCATCAATGATTGACTACTTATCAAAACCTTTCGAGTTTGATGATCAATATCACATAATTTCATAGGCATTTAACTTTAAAATTAGACCAAGGCATCTATGATCAATAATTGAACGTCAGTCCATTGACTCTCAACACAATGCAAGCTATCTATTAGATTTGGAAAAGTGATGTTTGGGGCCTCAATGATGATCAAGTTTACTATGAAAATTGAACTCTACTCATACTAGATATATGCAACAAACATTTTGTTTTCAAAAAATGACGAAGGATACCTCTGGCATCTATTTTTCAAGGATATCAGTCTTCTTCAAATAATGAAGGTGGATCTGAAGAAAAATGTGGTAATATCAATGTTTCTAAAGATGATTAGGACTAACCAAAAGAATGAAACTTGGTATTTTTGTAGCAGTTTATGTCTTTGTCATTCTCTATCTCTTTAATATCTTATGCATTAGATATATTTGAGAAGTCATTTTACACAAGTTCATGTGATAGTTTTGCTCTCCTCACCAAGGGAAAATTGTCTTTAAGATGAATTATGGGCATTAAAAAAATTCTTGCAAAACAGTGCATAGAAAATGATGTTGCATTATGAAGTTGTGGTTGGAGAGCTGTTAACCGTTCTCAACATGTTGTGATGCTTTTTCAACAAAATAGTGGAACCAAAAGCTGAGTTTCTTTGAGCCTCCAAAGGAGACAAGCTGGAGGAAAAGAAGCTTGCCGTGGTTCCTTTTTTGGTGATAAAATTTGAATGATACAGAGAAGATTAACATGGCCCTGGCTGATCTGGGAAGGCAGTTTAAGGGATCAGACAATCATGAATATGTAGTTTGACAATGGCAAAATCCACGGTTTGACCCCATTTGTTGCACAAGATGAGGGGGCACACCTTTGCCAGACCATATGGGCACTCTATGCCCATTCCTTGTAATTTCTAGTTGCAGCGGGCCAAGTAAATGATTGAGGAATGTAAGAATACTAATATGCAAGGCCTCGAATAGGGGATGGAATGAGTTGGAAAACAAGATGCACAAGATTTGTGTTCTGTTTACAGAGTGAGGAAGGGTTGTGAGCTGAATGAGCAAGTGGGTTTATTCATATTATGTGCACATGAACTGATTTTTGCTGTTATACATATCTGCAGGTTATGGTAAAAAATCTTTCACCTGTAGTGAATATGGTTCTGAATTGTTTTAGAGACACGCATGCTCGAGTAAAGTGGGCAGCCATAAATGCAATTGGGCAACTATCTACAGATCTTGGTCCAGATCTGCAAGAGCAATATCATCAGAATATTTTACAAGCTTTAGTGATGGCAATGGATGATTTTTCGAGTCCAAGAGTACAGGTAAGCTGTTTATGGCAAGTATCCCCCCTCTCTTGCCCATTATCCCACTTTTCCTGCTTTCCTCTCTTATCTTGAGTTATTTTGTATGTGAGTTAGGCTCATGCAGCAACAGCTATGCTAAACTTCAGTGAAAGTTGCACTTCTCAAATATTGACTCCTTATTTGGATCTTGTTGTTAGTAAGCTACTTGCTCTATTACAGGTAAGATTGCTCACTTTTTAGCATTATTTACATTTTTCTAAGCAGTAGTTATTAGAAGTTGATTTCATCCCTCTATCGCAACACCTCATGGATGTCCAGAGTGGGAAGCGTATGGTCCAAGAAGGTGTGCTTACAGCTCTTGCATCTGTGGCAGATTCTACACAGGTAATCAATATTAAGTGTTTTCAATAGTGAGACTTAAGAAGTGAGAGGGAGGGAGGGAGGGAGGGAGGGAGGGAGAGAGTGAGTTACATTAACGTCTTCTGAAGGCCAAACTTGTCCTATGAGACAAAACCATGTACAAGTGTAGTTACCCATATGTAGAAATGAAAAGGAAAAATACTCGCTACACAAAACTGTGTAGGCTGAAAAAGGCTGGAAACAACCAAAGGATAGTGTACTGGGTGATGAGGGGGTAGTGGGGATAATGTAGTGATGCATGGGGAAGCTTGGTACTGACTCTGCAGTACAGGGGCGATCCAGAGGGGGTAGTGAATATGTATGTCCTAACTACTGATGATAGGTGGAGGTGGGTGGAGTATGTAGTACATTGGCAGCGTTCTGAGTGCCTCCTGAAGGGAGGCTGCCCAAGTGATGGTGGTGCACCTCTGCTCCATCATGCGATCATGGGCTACCCTGATGCGCAATATATCCTCTTGGTGCAGTCCATATCGTCGATATCCAACCATATGTGGTCGGCATCGCACTCTCTGTGCCCCTGCCTGCTGGAGTGTGATCCCTATGCCTCTGGGAGGCGGGCCCATCTGATGTGGCCCATCTCGCTGAAAGAACTGAGTAATGGTAGTACTCATCCATGTATGATGCATGGGCTGTGTTGTCTGCTCTTGTCTCTCATATGCCACCGTGAGGAATCGTCCTAGCCTCCACCGGTCTCCAGTGGTCATGCACAACTGTAGTGACTCCTCTATCTGAAACTGTGCCCGTAGGTCTGAGTATGCTGGGCATCTGGTAACAAAGTGCTCCTCACTCTCTATCTCTGTATGGCATACTGGGCACCATCTCTACCCTCGAGAGACTCCCTTGGTCCGAACCCTCTCGATCTCGAGCTGATGTGATGAAACTCGAAGCTGCCCAATGACCACTCGAAGGTGGTGTGGTAGGTATGTTTGCATGTAGCGCGGAGTCTTAATGAAGGCCTGGTCTGAGATTTGTAGAAAATGCTCATGGTAGTGGAGCATTTTCAGTGGCAAAGTATCCCTTGAGCTGATCCATGTCCTCTGTATGTATTTATGCCTTATCTCTTGACGAATGATCCTATTCCTCTCCTGATGGGAGAGTGAATAGGTGGGCCTGTAAGTCGTACTATACTGGTGCCAATCTGTCTATGTCAAAACCATGGTGGGCCAGCCAGTCCTATGTCTCTGCGTACCATGAGGAGGTGTTTCCTGCTAGTGCCATGTCGTGTGATGCCTAGAAAGCTCGATAAGTGATGTGCTCTGTGTCCATGCTCTGGATCTTGTGTAGTAGGCATACTGTATGGAAGAGTGCCTCTACGAGCATAAGTGGTGCAGCAAGCTCTGCCCTGAAGATATCGTGTGGTACTAAAGGTTTGCTGCGGATGAGTCTGGCAATTATGAGAATTTGCGGCCTCTCCAATGCTGTCCATGCTGATGCGGCTAATCCCGGTGCCCATATGGCACATGAGCGTTGGGGTAACTAACGTGTTGAAGAGCCCCACCCTTTTGTGCGGGGTTCTTGAAAATATGCCTGGTGGCATTGTCTCTCCATCAAAGCTAGTGTTGTGTATCCTCGTGCGATACGATCACAGACTTCCATGGGACATGGATAAAACCCTTTAGGCTGCTGTGAATGTCACTCTCAAGTAGACATATGATCCGACTACCTCGATCGATCCGCCTTCTGCTGTATGAAGTTCGCTATCCGTCAATGTATAGACCAAAGAGGGTGGGTGAAATGTTAAGAGTTGAGATGTGGTGCTGGAGGGATAGAGGACGCGTGTGTGCGCCTCAAAAGTGGAGGTGCTTTGCAGAAAAGAAGGCACAACTGAGAGGGAGAGAGAGAGAAAGAGTCGACCAGCTTTGGAGGTGGTTTCTCTAAAAGTGAGAGCGCCAAAAGTGTTATTAAGTTATGTTATATAGAACCCTTTTTCGGGTTGGCCAAGTTCACATTGAACTTGGACCAAACTTAAAGAATAAGTGACTTAGCCTTTATAAATAGGCCTATACACATGTATACACTATAAAGGGGTCATTTAGGGCTTTACCCCAACAACCTCCCACTCATAGTGGTTCGGTGCGTTCGGTTCGGTGCGTTCGGTGCCTTTAAGGTGCGGGGACCGAACCTTACGCCTTAGGTAAGGTGCGTCACTGACATATTAGGTGCGTTTAAGGTGCAAGAACCGAATTTTATCTTTGAAGTAAGGTGCGTAAGGTATGTTCCACTAAAAAATAATATATATAATACCAATTATCATGCAATTACATATATATATGATTCATATTGAAGTTGCGGATCAATCATCACTTACATATAGATATACAAGAAGGGAAAATCATATGGGGAAAAAATGTACATCTATGTGTATGTGTGGATATATGCCAGTTGTTTGCTTTCATATGTGTTCCTAGAAGTGCATAGCTGTATTTGAACACCTAAGTACATATGCACACAGGGGAAAAGTGCACGTGACACAACTATGTGCCTTTACATGGACATATATGTCACATATCCCACTCTCGATCTTTGGTACGTGTGATGCGACCCTTAGCTTGCCAATTGCCACTCATGAGCTGGGTGGCATATAGATGTCCATATAGTGTGGTCTGTGTATGAATCCATTGGACATGATGGTTAGAAACTGGTCTCTATAGTCTGACATCCTCCCATATAAATTGGATGATCTCCATACTCTCCTTACGTAGAGCCTCCATAGGTCCTATCTCAGCACCAGATTCCTCTCGTTGCGAGAGAGGTGATAGTAAGGTGAGTCTGAGTTGCATTGGAAAGGTGGTAGACGCTCCATATCAAGCCCATGTGTCGCGAACCAAATTCTGACCTGTGAGTACCGGGCTCTATCATGCCCACTCTCACAGAATTGTATAGTTGTCTTACAAGCTCTACGAGTGAGTCTATTATGGGGGAACTCCCTCACCCTTTGAATGAAGCTTACTGTCTGGAATAGTGCGTGGAGGACCATGGGTGGTGTAGAGAGCTCTGCTCGGATGATATCATGTGGTATGGTCTGCCTGCTACATAACAAGGGTGAGATCATACATATTTGCAGCCTTTCAATTTGTGCATATTGATTGGCCGTCAAACTTGGTGCCCCTGCTGTCACAGAATAGATTAAGGCCGAGGTGACTAGTGTGGTGAAAAGCCACCCCTTTGTGCGGGGTTCTTGGAAGTGTGCCTGGTGGCACTTCCACTCTAGCATGGCAAGGGCTTCATATCCTTGGATGAGTCTGTCAATAGCTTCTTGTCTCATGGTGAAAAGGCTTAGTACGCTGATGAAAGTAACTCCGTAGATGTTCGAAGTAACCACCTCGACCTTCCTTCTGCAATGGTGAAGATGGAAGCACTCCTCACTGCGTTGGATGTGTGAAAAATCATGACCTTGGTCTTGTGAAGGTTTAGAATCAATCCTCTATGTGTACAAAAGTCATCCAAAGCGCCGAGGTGGCATTGAAGCCCCTCACATGATTCTGAAATCAAAACAATATCATCAGCATATAAAAGAATGTGAACCTGGGTACCTCCCAGATCACTCCTCTCCCCGCTTGTAGTATGTAGTCGGAGATCTCATCAATGTAAAGCCCAAAAAGTGTTTGGGAGAGTGGGCAGCCTTGCTCAACACCAATGGTGCTAGCGACGGGTTTTGATAAACCGCTAGGGCATTGGACCTGACCAAACACCTTTTCGTAGAGAGCGTAGATGGCCCATATCATCCCTGTCGGGATCCCAATGCTCAGTAGGCACGAGAATAGCCTCTCACGTGGGATTGTATCAAAAGCCTTGTGGAAATCCAAAAATCAACAATAAAACCTCTTCTTCCTTGCCTTTGCTCCATTAAAGAGACAACACAAGATGAAGATATGGTCGATAGTGGAAAAAGCTTGTCTGAACCAAGCTTCACCCGATGCTCGAAGGCCCTCAGCCTCTGCATATGAGCTAAGCTCTACCCCAAGAACGGTATCATATAAGTTGGCCATTGTGTGGCCAATCATGATAGTCTTGTAGGTCCTTGAATCTAGAGTGTCCCGAGATTTGTGGACAGGCACGATATTATGTTGCGTCCACTCCTGTGGGAAACCCTACCCTATAGCTGAGTTGAAAACATGTGCGATCAGCGGGTCGATAGTGGAAAAAGCTTGTCTCAACTAGGCTTGGCACGATGCTTGGAGGCTCGATGCTTGGCGGTTCTCCTTGGATCCAGAGTGTCGCTAGATTTGTGGACAGGCACGATAGTATGTTGTGTCCACTCCTCTGGGAAACCCTTCCCTATAGTTGAGTTGAAAACATGTGCGATTAGTGGGTCAATAGTGGAAAAGGCTTGTCTGAACCAGGCTTGGCCCTATGCTCGGAGTCCGTCGGCCTCTGCATATGAGCTAAGCTCTGCCTCAAGAACGACATCATATAAGTTGGCCATTGTGTGGCCAATCATGATACTCTTGTAGGTCCTTGGATCTAGAGTGTCGCTAGATTTGTGGACAGGCACGATAGTATGTTGTGTCCACTCCTCTGGGAAACCCTCCCCTATAGATGAGTTGAAAACATGTGCGATCAGTGGGTCGATAGTGGAATAAGCTTGTCTGAACTAGGCTTGGCTTGATGCTCGGAGACCCTCAGCCTTTGCATATGACCTAAGCTCTGCCTCAAGAACGACATCATATAAGTTGGCCATTCTGTGGCCAATCATGATAGTCTTGTAGTCCTTGGATCCAGAGTGTCGCCAGATTTGTGGACAGGCACGATAGTATGTTGTGTCCACTCCTCTGGGAAACCCTCTCTTATAGCTGAGTTGAAAACATGTGCAATCAGCGGGGCTATAGTGGAGGTTGCGCAAATGAGATGCTCACTCTGTAAACCAATATGGTCGGTGGCATGGCCCTCTCCACCATCGATGTAGTAAAGAAAGAGGAGCATGGGGGTCGAGGCTCGGGTGGTTATCGAGGCACATCATATAATCATTGCTAGATCTGTGGGTCCTCAATGGGTGTAGTCTGACAAGGCTTGTAGAGAGTGTGCCATGCTTCTGCAATATCCATGCTCATGAATAGATGGTATAACTCGAGCACCTGTGCCTCCTCGAATGCCCACCGCTTTTGATGGGTCAATGCCTTCATATGTCTAATGAGCTCTCTCTCTCTCCCTAATCTCTCCCAAGGCTCGTTGCACATGTAGGTATCTGTAAAGCGCTATGCACTCGTCATCACACTAGCTGATATGGGGTCTAGTCCGAAGGGGGGGGGGGGTATGTCCTGTGTGAGTGGTGTGTGGGAAGGAGCTGATAACTGATGTGTGTAAGATGGATGAGAGATGTGAAATGAGAATTGGGAGGGGGGTGGATGGGTGTAGTAGGCATAGGCCATGCTCGCCACGCTCGACCTCAGTTCAGTAGAGAGGAGCTAGCTCAAGTGTGAAGTGGTGCTCGGTCAAAGCTTTTGTGATTTTGCTTTGCGGGCTTCCTTAGTGGTGGTATGAATCTCACGTTCCTCGGGGGGAGCGATGCCACCGTTGCCTTGAGGAGAGCTATTTCTCCCTTCAAATAGTCTCGTTCTTTCTTCCATTCCTCTGTGCCCCTTCCCAAGTTTCTTTTTCTCATCCTCCTCTTCACCCACTCCTCTCTCTCTTTCTTCCATTGTTCTTTCTCTTTATGGAGTGTCTCAGTAGAGGGAGGGAGGGAGGGAGGGAGGGAGGGAGAGAGAGATCTTAAATTTATTTATTTTTTGGTTATGTTCATCTATTTCTGCTTTTGTGATTGGTGCAGACCAATTTCCAAGTCTACTATGATGCTGTTATGCCTTATTTAAAAGCAATTCTAATGAATGCAACTGATAAACCAAATAGAATGCTTAGAGCAAAGTCTATGGAGTGCATAAGTCTCGTGGGAATGGCAGTTGGCAAAGAAAAGTTTGGACAGGATGCTAAACAGGTGGTAACTTAATGATGGCTCAGTTTATGTTTTAACCTAACATGCTAAAGTAAAGTTCCCGTTCAGGTAATGGAGGTACTTATGAACCTGCAAGGATCTCAGTTAGAAGATGATGATCCTATCACCAACTATATGCTCCAGGTTGCTGTGTGAAAGATATACCAAGCAAGTATGCCGTGTCTTTATTTCTTTTCTGGATATTGTTGACATATGCATTTTTTCCTGCTGATTGTTCCTGCGCAGGCATGGGCAAGGTTGTGCAAGTGCTTAGGACAGGATTTTCAGCCCTATATGTCGATTGTTATGCCACCACTGCTACATTCGGCACAGTTGAAGCCTGATGTGACAATTACAGATGTCGATGATTCCGAAAATGATGTTGTAGATTCAGATGATGAAAGGTTATACGGGACCGCATTTAAATAAGCATTAATCCAAATTGGTAAGTTCTGAATCGATTGAGGTATCATCTGTTTAGTGTGGAGACAATTACTATTGGTGATAAGAAGATTGGCATAAGGACAAGTGTCTTGGAGGAGAAAGCAACAGCTTGCAATATGCTTTGTTGCTATGCAGTTGAGTTGAAGGAAGGCTTCTACCCATGGGTTGACCAGGTACACATCAATATGGTCATAGCCTTTTTTTTTTTCTTTTTGACTTATGCACATGATTTTCTGTTCTGTCTTTGCAGGTGACTTCGATCCTTGTCCCTCTATTGAAATTTTATTTCCATGAAGAGGTTCGAAAGGCTGCTGTTTCAGGTGAAATAAAAATCTAATTGCTTATTGGTCATAATTGCAGTGAAATTTTGTGAATATAATTAGAAGCTGACTATAAATATCCTGTATTTATTACCAATCTTTAATTGCAAGAGTCTTGCATAATTGTATTACTTTTTAGGAGGACGATAAGCCTTGTTATTAGGATTTCATGCTCATTTGTTGTATAATTTTTCATCCTTCAGCAATGCCAGAGTTGTTGCGCTCTGCAAAGTTGGCATTAGAAAAGGGTGTTGCTGTTGGGAGGGATGAATCTTATTTAAAACAACTTGTGAACTGTGTCATTCCAGCACTGGTGGAGGCCTTGCACAAGGTCTGGTTACCAGATAAAACTTGTTAGTACATGAATTTGCTATGATCCTCAAACGCTTCCATGTTGGTTGAAATTTTCTCATTTGATATTTAGGAACCTGAAACGGAAGTACTATCAAATATCTTGGAGTCAATCAATGAATGTATACAGGTAACTTGCTTATATTATTTTGTTCAATACATCAAATTTTGTATGAGTATCTAGGCTTCACCTTACTCTGTACATATAAAATCCATCAAACGCAGAAAGAGGCTGTGTAAAATGTAAGTGATGATGACAAATACATCCAATTTGATTTGAGATTGTGTGACTAATGTTCGGTAACCAATTTATAATCTGCAAAAGGTCTAACAGGTTTGTCAGACCAATTTGGTTATGTAGTAGTCTGCAAAGAAAGGCAGAAGTGATAAAATTCAAAGGTTTCAAGCCTCATCGTTTCTTGATTGTGAGTGAATTTTTGGGGCTTTGTGGACTACAGAATCTGGGAATGGCTCTGATATGTCAATTATAGGAAAAGCAGCTTTTGTCTCTAGGACAAGAAACAGTGAAATGCATTTGTGTCGGGTATAGTATTAAAAAGTAGTGCTCTAAACGGCTACCATGTTGAACAACTAACATCCAAAGGCTTGTAGGCAGTATAGGTCATTATCATTTAAAGGATCTAGAGTGGACTTAGAGCTCTGAATATGGAAGTTTCGTGCAGCACTCTCTAGGATATTGATTATGTGTGTGTGTAAAACTTAAATATTGATTATTTTTTAGTGTGTCTCATTTTGTATTGGTTTTCTTTCTTGTTTGTATTTTTCATGTCTTATATTGATCTTATCTTTTGTGTAGTCTCTTGCTTTTGTTTGTTGTTTTTTCTAATGTGTATGTGTTTGTGTTCTCTCTCTTGAGTTCATAAGTTTGGATAACTCTGAACTTATGAAAGCATATATATTTGTACCAGGCAAGAAATGAGGCTCATGTTGCTTACCTCCAAAAACCATTGGAGAGGGAGCATATGAATAAAGGAGATTCTAAGGACAATTTTGCTTGACAAAGACAGAGATTTGAAAGAATAATTGATTTCTGTTGATGAAGTCTTGCTAGATAGTTCACTTGTGTAGACTCTTCTTAACGGTCTTCCATATTCATATTAGAGTTTTGCTTCTCCTCTTCGATTGATGATGAAACGGAGTCCAAATGCCTCACATTTGAGGAGTTAGTCTCTGTTTTGTTGAACGAAGATCCGTTTAGGAAAGAAAGATCAATTATATGTTGTAGATCAAGCTTTCTTAGCTAGTTAGAAGGGCAAAGGTAAATGGGGCTCATCTACTAGTAAGTAGAAACCTGTGAATGCTGCAGAATCGACGAAGGAAGACAAAGATGAGAAGAAAACAAAAAAGCAAAAACAATTTTGCAAATATAATAAGGCAAATGATCATTTCATAAAGAGTTGTCCTAAAGTGGCTGCAAAAGGGGTAAAGAAGAGAGAGTCTAGAATGCTTGTCGCAAAGGCCTCTACACCTAATCTTGTTTAGAATGAAGAATGGGCATTTACTACTGTTTGGAGTTATGACCCATCTTATCATGAGCAGTGTATGTTTGCAATAGATTTAAATGTTTGGTACTTTGATAGTGGAGAAACCAAACATATTATCTAGTAGCGAAGTTTTTTCAGTTCACTTGTGCCTTCCCCTATTTGGAATATTGTCAAATGAACTAACAACTCCTCTTATCTTGTAATGGGAGTTGGTAAGATCATTATGGCCACTACTGATGGAAGTCCTTTCAGGTTGTCAAATGATTTATATATGCCAAGGATTAAGAAAAATCTGTTTTCAATTTTAGCATTAGCCAAGATTGGATTGATTGTCAAATTTGTTGACGACAGATGTACAATTCATGATCTCTCCATCGGTGATGCTATTGTTGCTTTCGGCATTTTATGTCATGCAGTGTATAAGCTCATACACTATGAAAAATCTATGAATGATTGACCATGTTCTCAAGCTATCTAAGATGCAAAGCTTTGGCATGCATGCTTTGGTCATTTGAGTTTTGCGAGTTTGCTTTGCATAGAGTCCTATCTGCCCAAACTTGAGTCCCCTTGTAAACATGTCTGTGAAGGTAGTAATATGGGCCAAAGGAAGCATTGCTTCTTCCCAAAAGATGGTTCAGTTAGAGCTGCTCCTAAATTGCAGCTTGTTCACAGTGATGTTTGTGGTCCTATGCATACACTTTCATTTCGGAGCTACCTTTACTTTGTGGCTTTTATTGATGGCTTCTCAAGGCATGCATGGGTGTATCCTTTGAAAGCAAAGTCTGAAGTGTCTATGTGCTTCAAAGAGTCCTTGGTTGTAGCTGAAAATTTGTCCGGATGTAAATTGGGACTCTCTATCTTGACGCGGGGGGGGGGGGGGGGGGGATACATGTCTCTTGACTTTAATGCATTTCTTGTTGAGCATGGGATAAACATAAGTGTACAATGCCAAATATACCTCAACAAAATAGAGTTGCTGAAGGAAAGAATGGGTCTCTTATGAAAATTGTGAGTGCATGGTCAAAAGTCAGGCTTTACCACATTGCTTTTGTCTTGAGGCTGTTATGTGTGCAACATATGTACTTAACAGGTGTTCCACCAAAGCACTACAATCGATCACTCCATGTTAGGTTTTGCATGGTTGCAAACCATGTGTTCCTCATTTGGTGTCTTTGGTTGTTTGACATATGCATTAGCATCAGGGCAACAATGAAGGAAATCGGATGACATAGCAGTGGAATGTATTTTTGTGGGGTACAAATCTTAAATCAAAGGCTATTATATGTATCATCCACATACCAAATGCATTTTGGTAAGCCGTGATGTTGTTATTGTGGAAGATGCAATTCAGCCATTACTTTCATGTACCAAGGAGACTTCAATTAGCTCGACAGATGTATATGATACTTTGTTGTCTCTTTTTACAAGTGAATAATCAAGTGTGGGTCCAAATGAGACAATTTCTTAGCCTTTATATGTTTCAAGTAATGATGCAAATTAGATCATTGCATTTCTGATGGAGATTTGCATGATGCACTTGATGAGAGGGTTGATATAGAGGAGGCAAAAACTATGCCTAAATGGTTGGTGAGACCTTGAGAGAGAGCAAATTAGATGCACTATCGACATATCATACTCGTTGAGGCTCTCAGAGCGTGTCCTTTGCATCATATTGCTATGCAATGGTTATCTCTAATCTTTGTAATGAGTGAGGATGGCTACCATGCAATCAGAATATAATGTTATTATGAAAAATGGTACTTGTTCTTTAAGTGATTTGCCTCGAAGTAAAAAGGCCATTGGCACTACATGGGTATACAAGCTGAAACGTAAGCTTGATGGATCAAATGACACGTATAATGCGAGGCTTGTTGCCAAAGGTTATGCTAATCTTTAAACATCCATAATCTCATGATGTTCATGTTTTTGACCATAAAGCTTGGTGCTTCAAATATCTCAGTGAGTTCATCATACTTGTTGTGGAATGTTGCATAGTAGTTTTTTGTTTGAGTTCTTAGGTCTTGGGCGTTAATTTTTGTCTTTGTGTATGCTTAATGATAAGTTATGTTTGAGCATTCATAAGAGTCTCTGGAAGATGAATAGGCTTGATTTGAGGAATCAGAGCAAGTGTTTATATGATTTCTTTCTATGCTAATGGACATGTATGTATGTATATATGTAGTTCCTATGTATATGCATATATGGAGCTTCCCACGGAGGCTGAATCCCATTGTAGAGCTGTTGCTTAGGGGGGAGACTTTCCCTCATACCCAACCCCCGGAGCCTACCCTTGTTATTTCTTATCACCTTGCATCCAAAGACCTATCTTCATTCAGCTGTGTAGGTTTTCTCCTCCTCTTCTATCGATCACTTTATAACTGCTCATTCATACTTTTCAATCAATAGCATATCACAGCTTCAACATGGATTCTTCACTGATACTACTGCAACCAAATAATATGCCACCTACTTCTCACAATCCTCTTCATCATGAAACTGAGTCACATGAGCATATGATCGTGGCTACATGAGACATCGTTCGAGATGGTCTTAATCATAATGCAAATGTGACCACAGACTCACAAAGTGACCGACAAAGCAAAAATTTGTCGCAGATATTACCAAGCAATTAGATGAACGTTTTTGCCATAATGCTGTTGATCAAGTAAACTTCTACGATCAAGACCTTTATAAAGTGATTTTGAAAACTCCTTGAGACGAAAGTGTCATTATGGCCTGTTGTGCAATTTGTTATAAAGTAAGAATATAACATGGGCATCGAATTGGTTCAGCGTTACCGTTAGTGTCCATGTGAAAGGCCAAATGGCCACTGGACACTTCTTTGTATATGTTCTTTAATAAAACATATAGTGGCCTGGTCGGCCACAGATTGTAAGTTCGACCGCATTTGTAAGACCTAAGAAGTCTGTCTTTGTGCTCCTTGTGTATTGAGTTTTTCTTGCGTATTCTGTTCCCTTTGTGCGGAGTACCGTGTGCGGCCCTCGAGCTCAGTTTTCTACTTGAAGTATATCTTTGCGCATCTCTCAAGAAGGAGAGCAGACTGTGTGCATCGCTATCGAATTACTTCATTGGTATCAGTGGAGCTCGACGGAAAAGCTTTGTTTCTTTTGTGCGAGCGAAGCGACCCCCCCCCCCCCCCCCCCCCCCCCCCCCCCCCCCCCCCCCCCCCCCCCCCCCGCCCCCGCCCCCCCGGGGCTTTCTCCAAGGCTTACGACTAAGGCATAGACCTTGGCATACCTTGTCATCCGAGTCACTGTTGGCTGCGCGCGAGGGAGGACCTCAATGTTCAAGGAAGATAGAGGTTCCCGGTACTTCCCCGGAGGTCACCCATCCCAATACTGTTCCCCCCAGAGCTCGCTTAACTGCGGCAATCTCTTGCCACTAAGCTACACTCTTGTGGTGTTTGAAGATGGGGAAAGACTAAGACTGATGTTTTGGTCCCTCAGAGCTTCATTCCTTGCTTTCAAAGCCTATTTTTGAAGCATTTTTGGGGTGTCTTTTGGAGCCATTTTGGAGTACTTTCGCACATAGTTCTCTTCACATAGGTCCAAGAAAATCAAGAAGAGTATTCTTTGTACTTCTCCGACAATAAATATCAACCTTTGGGGCCGTGTTTTCAGCCACACTCATAAAACTACAGGTTTCTTGAAAAGTTTTCAGCTTTGGTGGGAGGAGCCACTGCAAATTTATGCAAGTTTTTTGAGCATAAAACATCAAAGTTGAGAGACACTTGCAGGTCTTGCACTGGTTGGTTTTTGGGCTATGCATTCAGCTTTTTAGTGTCATTTTACTGCATATATTGAGCACATACACACCATGTACACTTTTGTGGATGCCGCTTATGTACGTCTATATGCTCATTGATATAGCGGTTACGTCTTTTGCATAAAGCCTTTTACATTTGATAAAGAGGGTCGTGGTGAGGTTTTCTTAACTGGGAGACACCTAGATGTCGGGGTCTCTTTGGTGATGCAGGTGGAAGACTTACCCAGCCTCGCCATAAGAGATGTATGATAGTTGTTCGTAGGTGCTCGATAAGCCTAGTTGGTTTCTACTGGGTAACTCATTATATGCAATGGAGTCACGGATTCACTATGCAGATAAACATGTCAGTACTTGCAATTTTATGATATTTTGACACTGGTCGTGTGCTCATTTTGCAGAGGATACTCTTGCAAAATCTTTGCAGATTTTTTGGTTTTGTCAATTGTACAGTGATCGATTTACTCCTTGATACACTTGTTCATTGGTGTTTGGACTCTTCTAGCTCCATTATCATTCTATTTGGTTCTCTACCATCATGACATCAGAGGTCTCAGGCACATCTGGTGGATCAGGGTCTAGTACCAGTGTTCTGAGGAGGAGATTATAGATATAACTTGTGGGGCAAAGACCAGTTTGAGATCCGAAAATTTGATGGCACAAACTTTGCTCTATGGAAGAATCAGATTAAAGATGTGCTAATCCAAAGGAGGCAATGGAAGCCAGTAAATGGAATTTCAAAGAAGCCTGTTGACATGGATGAAAATGATTGGGACGAGTTAGATGAAATGGCCAGGTCTACCATTCGCTTGCACTTTGCAGATAATGTTTACTTTACAATATTAGACTGTGAAAGTGCAGAGGAGCTTTGGAAGGAGTTATGCAATACATATGAAAAAGAGACAACATCAAATAGAGTGTATTTGATGAGAAAATTATATGACCTTTGCATGAAGGACACATATAGTGTTGCTTGTCATCTAAATGAGTTTGATGCTATATTCTCCTAGTTACAGGCTCAGAAAATGGATATGGCTAATGAAATGAAAGCAGTATTTATGTTATGCACCTTGCCATCATCATGGGATACGTTTTGCACAACTATTAGCAATAGTGCACTCTGTGGTAAACTCGTGTATGATGATATATGTGGAGCACTCTTGAGTGAGGAGATTCGTAGAAAATCTATGGTTGGCACTCAGAGTGGGGATGCATATAATGTTCGTGATTCTTACCAAGGAAAGGATGAGCAACATGGCATGAGCAAGAACAAGGAAAAGAATGGTCGACGAAATAAGAGTAGAAGTAAATCAAGGAAGAGGGATATCGAATGCCATTATTGTCATAAGCGAGGACATATGAAGAAAGACTATTATGCATTAAAGAATGCTAAAGGTAAAGGACAGAATCTTGATGGGCATGTTAAACAGTTACCTCCACCATCTACTTCGGCTGTGAAGATTGAAGAAATTAATGCTATTTTTGATGATGCTTATGTGTTGACACTCGATAGTACTGTGCCAACTGAGGCTCTTATGGGTGATCCTCTTTCTCACATGTGGTTGCTAGATTCTGGTGCTTCTTTCCATGTTACACCACATAGAGAATGGTTCTCTAATTATGCAACAAAGTCTCTGGTACCCAGCAAAGTCTCTTGGTACCGTGAGACTTGATGACTCTTACCACTATGACGTTGTGGGGATTGGAGATGTGATTGTGCGGTTCATTGATGGTTCAAAATTTATTATGCATAATGTACTCCATGTACCTCAGTTATCACGCAGTTTGATGTAAGTTGGTCAACTTGATCACCTTGGTTATAAGGTGGTCTTGTATGCTCAGTCCTTTTGTATATCAAAGGGCAATATGGCTATTGCAAAAGGAAGCAAAGTTGGCTCACTTTATCCTTTATTTGGAGCACAGAAAGAGCACTTGTTAGCTGTTACTGAACAGCCTATGGCTTGTATTTGGCATGGTCGTTCGGGCCATATATCCGGTAGTGGAATGGAAAATCTTTCTCTTTCTGGCTACTTACCTTTGTTATCTTTCTCTGATTTTTCATTTTGTGAGCATTGTCAATATGGAAAACAAACCAGAAATGTGCATAGAATGCACATTGACTCTTCATTTCAGCCTTTAGATCTCGTTCATACAGATGTGTGTGGTCCTATGCCCACTAGATCCTTAGGTGGTTCTCTTTACTTTGTCACTTTCATAGATGATGCCACTAGAAAAGTCTGGGCATATCCTATCAAATGGAAGGATGAGGTACTCCCTACTTTCAGAAAATGGCTTGCTTTAGTTGAGACTGAAAAAGGAACTATGCTTAAGGCTTTACGTTCAGATAATGGGGGTGAGTATACCTCACATGAATTCAGCCCTTTCTCTCAGTCTAGAGGGATTCATAGAGAGTTTAGAGCTCCTTATATCCGAGTACAGAACGGTGTAGCTGAAAGGATGAATAGAACTATTGAAGATAGAGTAGTTTCTATGTTGCATCATGCAAACCTCTCACAAGGCTTTTGGGTAGAAGTAGTATTGACTACAGTTCATGTGATTAACCTTTCACCGAGTACTCCCAAAGGTCTGAAAGTGGCACAAGAGTTATGGATAGGGAAGCCACCATATTATGATCATCTTCGAGTTTTCGGGTGTGAAGCATATGTTCATATACCCAAGAGTCTTATACAAAAGTTTGACCATAAGTCAAAGAAATGCATTTTTTGGATATGGTCGAGAAGGACAATTTGGATATCGCTTATTGTTAGATATGCTCAATACTCCACCCTCATGTGACCACAAATGATCCATGGTGCTCTAAGTTGTAAGGCCCCCATTATGAGGAGAAGCCATTATGAGAGCCCGGACATTTGTGGAACCCTAACTTCCAAGTTAGATGAGGTCTATGTGTGACCGTTGATGGTTATAGATGATCTTTGTGAGCCTAGCCGTCAGGTTAGGTAGGGCATAAACTTCCAGGCCATTGGGTTATCATTTAAGGTGAAAATAAAGGCCCTGTGGCGTCGCGCGGTTTCCCCATAGAACCTTAATGGGGGGAGTGCAGAGGGGGGCTTGCCCCCTTCTGCGGGGTCCGGGGGGCCTATCCCCCCGGCCCGTAGGGCCGAGACGGTAGGACTTTTGGTCGTGGAGATATTGTCGGATCATATATTTTACCGACTAATTTGTATCTCCCGACTACGTTTATCTATACCGAACCGCCTTGTAAAAGCTATATAAGCACAGCCCAGGTTTAGCTTTATATAGCATTGCGCACTAGTAAGCCCTTCATCTAGAGTTTGTCTAGATCGCCATCTAAGCTCCACAGTGGGAGTGCACGGGTGGACAGCACCATCATTGTAACTGCATTATGCTTTGCAATCTGAGAATTTGAGTTCTCTACCTCTCAGTCTGCGTCGATCTTTGTCTGCGTTTTTCTCTCAACTCTGTTTACAGGTCTATTCCGCTGTGCTGTTATTTTCTTACATGGTATCAGAGCTCAGGATGCTCTGAGTGGTGCAGAAGCAGAAACGCAGAGGTTGCAGAGTTCTGAACAACAAAAGAGAGAAGATGTCAAGTGGTGCGTCATCATCTACGACTGGGGGCCAAGGTGGTTCATCAACAGGAGTAGGTGGCGCACAAGCAGGAGCAGCAATGATGCCGATCATCCCAACATTGCGGATACGGCCACCAGCCTTCACAGAAGGTAAACTTGATGGTACGAACTACACCCTGTGGAAGTTCAAAATCACTTCTATTCTTGATTCATATGAGCTTTTGGAGACTGTTCTTGGGACTGATCATGAGCCCCAAGAAAGACCTGATCCAAATACTCCTGGTCGAATGATTCCTCCTGATGCTGATCTTCTACGTGCTTGGAAACATAGAAATGCAGATGCACTATGTGCTCTTGTTACAAGTACATCTGATAGTGTTCTGACTCTCATTCAGCATACTACGAAGGCATGTGAAGCATGGAACATATTGAGAAATCAATATGAAACTCGTAATCAGACACGGATTCAGAACTTGGAGAATCAGCTTGCAGCAGAACGGTTTGCTGATGGGGAGACTGCAGAGGTGTTTATCACTCGCATAAAGAATCTACGAGATCAAATGGCGGGAGCAGGTGTTCAAAAGTCAAGTGAAGAGCTAGCTCGACGTTGTCTTCGAATTTGTCCACCTAAGTTTGATGGTCTGGTAACTGCTCTTAACACTCAAATCAGACCTCAACCACTAACTTTTGAAGAATTCAGTGCCTTACTCATGGAGGAGGAGTTGCGGCTCAAGGCAAGGAGTGGTGGTAGCAAAGGAGACGCTGCATTCAAAGCAAATGCCAAAGGAGGCAAAACAGACTCTTCAAAAGATGGAGACAAAAAGAAGAACGACAAAAAGAAGCTCAAGGGAGAGTGTTTCCACTGCAAGAAGAAGGGACACAGAATCCAAGACTGTCGCATCAAGAAGGCAGAAGAGAAGAGTGGCTCTTCAAAAGGTGGCAAGGGCAAGGAGTCTGCCAACACAGCAGAAACAGAGCTTGAGTTATTTGTTACGATAGAGGAGGTGTGCTCCTCGGCTGAAGATTCAGGAACAGATGACTCATGGGTGTTGGACAGCGGTGCATCTCGTCACATGACGAGTAGAAAAGACCTTTACAGTTCCTTACAGCCTCTAAAGGAACCCATCACAGTAAAGGTAGGAAACAATGCAAGATGTCCTGCAGAGGGCGAAGGTATGGTTTCTTTCATCAACTCTAATGGCGATATCAGAAAGCTTTCAAATGTGCTATATGTTCCACAAATAAAACGAAATCTACTTTCAATAGCTTCTATAACTGATCAAGGTCATCAAGTATCTTTCAGTAAGACAGGAGCTAAGATTACGCCTTCTGTTTCCCATTTCAAAGTATTTGGAAGTGAATGTTATGTACATGTTCCAGATAGGGAGAGAAACAAGCTTCAACCAAAAAGCATCAAATGTATCTTCCTGGGGTACAGCGAAGATAAGAAGGCTTATAAGCTTTATGACCCTGAGGCTAAGAAGATCATGGCGAGTCGTGATGTGGTGTTCAAGGAGGAGCAGCCACATGCAGTGGAGGAGGATAAGAGAGCTTCCACTTTATCATCAGGCGAAGGGGCAATCCACTATGAACCTGGCCCAAGAGCTATCCCTTCTACACAAGAGAAGGAAGCATCATCTTCAGATGATGAGTCTAAAAGTCACCAACCTGTTGACACCCAAGTGGAAAAGTCATTGCCACGTTGGGTGAGGCAGCTCTATGATTCTGCAAACCCCATCCCACAGTCACTAGAACAGGTTGCAGATGGACCGAGGCGATCACAGAGAATAGAGGAACAGAGACGGGCAAGCATCCATATTGTAAACACAGCCTTGATGGCTGATCTCATTCAAGAAGAAGCGAAGGAACCAAGCAATGTGGAAGAGGCACTCCATGATCCGAATTGGAGGGCTGCCATGCAAACAGAATACAACAATATCATGAAGAATGGAACTTGGGAGCTAGTGGATCGACCCCCTAAGCGTAAAGTCATTGGCACCAAGTGGGTTTGGAAGCTAAAGTACAAGGCTGATGGTACTCTAGAAAAATATAAAGCAAGACTTGTTGCACAAGGCTACTCACAAGTTGAAGGCATTGACTTTTGTGAATCATTTGCCCCGACTGCAAGAATGACTACTATCCGAGTAGTACTAGCAGTGGCTGCACATAAGCGTTGGCCAGTCTATCACATGGATGTTAAATCAGCGTTCTTGAATGGAGACCTCAAGGAGGAGGTATATGTGTCTCAGCCACCAGGGTTTGAGGCTCCCCATTCACAGAACAAGGTATGTAAGCTGAAGAAGGCATTATATGGGCTAAAACAAGCCCCTAGAGCATGGTACCAACGGATAGATAAGTATCTCTTGAATCTAGGGTTCAAAAGATGTGCTTCTGATGCTAACTTGTATGTTCTAAAGAAAGGAGGGAAGACAATTGTGCTTGTACTCTATGTAGATGACCTTGTGATTACAGGAAATGATGATGCTCTTCTTCAACAAACAAAAGATGCCCTGAGTTCAGAATTTGAAATGACAGACTTGGGCTTAATGCATTATTGCTTAGGTCTTGAAGTTTGGCAGGAACCAGGGAAGATTTTCATCTCTCAACAAAAGTATGCAAGGCAGATATTGAAGGCATTCGACATGGAGGATTGCAAGGAAATTTCTACACCCATGGAGGTCAACACAAAATTATCTATTGAAGATACTTCACCTCCAGTGGATATTGGAAGATACAGGAAATTAGTTGGAAGTCTCATCTACTTGTGCAATAGCAGACCAGACATCTCTTATGTTGTTGGAGTAGTAAGCAGGTTCTCTAATAAACCTTGCCAAACTCATTGGAAGGCAAGCATGCGGATACTCAGGTATGTGAAAGGAACCACTGATTATGGTATTCTTTATGAAGAAGGATCATCTCTTGCCGGATACTGTGACTCAGATTGGGCAGGAGATATTGATACCAGAAAATCAGTTTCTGGATATTGCTTTTCTTTAGGATCAGGGATTTTCTCTTTGATCAGTAAGAAGCAACCGACTGTAGCATTATCTTCTACTGAAGCTGAGTACAAAGCTGCATGCGTTGCAGCATGTGAAGCAGTATGGTTGAGGAGGATCCTATGGCACATAGGAATACAAGGACAAGAGGCTACAGAGTTGAAGTGTGACAACCAAAGTTGCATGTCCATCGCCAAAAATCCTGTTTTCCATGCACGTACGAAGCACATAGAAATCCAGTATCACTATGTGCGTGAGTTGATTGAGGACGGGGTCGTGGAGATAACCTATTGCCCTACTGAAGAAAATGTAGCAGACATCTTCACCAAGGCTCTTTGGAGAGAGCAACTTCTTCGACACTTTCCAAAGCTTGGGATTGGACCAAGGAGGTAGTTCATCATTGGGTGGACATTGAGGGGGGGTGTTAGATATGCTCAATACTCCACCCTCATGTGACCACAAATGATCCATGGTGCTCTAAGTTGTAAGGCCCCCATTATGAGGAGAAGCCATTATGAGAGCCCGGACATTTGTGGAACCCTAACTTCCAAGTTAGATGAGGTCTATGTGTGACCGTTGATGGTTATAGATGATCTTTGTGAGCCTAGCCGTCAGGTTAGGTAGGGCATAAACTTCCAGGCCATTGGGTTATCATTTAAGGTGAAAATAAAGGCCCTGTGGCGTCGCGCGGTTTCCCCATAGAACCTTAATGGGGGGAGTGCATAGGGGGGCTTGCCCCCTTCTGCGGGGTCCGGGGGGCCTATCCCCCCGGCCCGTAGGGCCGAGACGGTAGGACTTCTGGTCGTGGAGATATTGTCGGATCATATATTTTACCGACTAATTTGTATCTCCCGACTACGTTTATCTATACCGAACCGCCTTGTAAAAGCTATATAAGCACAGCCCAGGTTTAGCTTTATATAGCATTGCGCACTAGTAAGCCCTTCATCTAGAGTCTGTCTAGATCGCCATCTAAGCTCCACAGTGGGAGCGCACGGGTGGACAGCACCATCATTGTAACTGCATTATGCTTTGCAATCTGAGAATTTGAGTTCTCTACCTCTCAGTCTGCGTCTATCTTTGTCTTCGTTTTTCTCTCAACTCTGTCTACAGGTCTATTCCGCTGTGCTGTTATTTTCTTACACTTATGGGATCCTGAAACACGGTCAGTGATCAGAAGTAGTGATGTTATTTTCAATGAGTCTAAGATGCATAAACAACCCATTAAGGAGGTTGAAGTGAGAAGAGTGGTGTTTGAGGATACTAGTCCTTCAGTTAGCATGCATAAAAATGTTGCACATAGAGACGTTCAAGAGAATGTCTGATCAGACAGTTTGCACATGTTCCTGTTCAGCAACCATTGAGACTCTCTACACGTGTCTCACATCCACCTGACAGATATGTTCGGGGTTTAGATTTTGATATGCTAATAGATGCCGATTAGCCTTCTTCCTACAAAGAGGCTATGTAGACAGAGGATCATGTCAAGTGGGAGCGTGCCATGAAGAGTGAGCTAGATTCTATTCACAAGAATGGTACTTGGGATTTAGTGCCTTTGCCAAAGGGAAGGAAAGCTTTACCATGTAAATGGGTATATAAGCTGAAATTCACATCAGAGTGTGTTTCTCCAAAGTATAAAGCACGACTTGTTGCAAAGGGTTTTAAGCAACAACATGGTGTTGATTTTGAGGAAATCTTCTCTCCAGTGGTCAAGATGACTACCTTGCCCATGTTGCTTGGATTCGTTGCAATGGAGGAATTAGAGCTAGTCCAAATGGATGTGAAAACTGCTTCCTTGCATGGAGATCTTATAGATGAGATCTATATGGAACAATGAGAGGGTTATGTAGTTCTTGGCAAGGAAAGTCTAGTTTGTAAGCTCAAGAAGAGCTTGTATGGACTTAAACAGTCCCCTAGACAATGGTACCAAAAGTTTGATGCTTTTATGAAGTCTCAAGGCTATTCTCGAAGCAATGAGGATCATTGTCTCTACACAAAGAGATGCTCAGATGGAGCTTGATATGCTTGATACTTTATGTCGATGATATGTTGATTGCTGGGAAGTCCTCTTATTACTTGTCAATTCTCAAAAAGAAGTTGAGTCAAACATTTGATATGAAGGACTTGGGGATGCAAAACATATTCTTGGCATGCGCATTACTCGTGATAGGAGTAAAAGATGCATCTACTTGTCTCAAAGTGAGTACATATCCAAAGTACTTCACTGGCTCAATATGCAAGGTGGAAAGGCATTGAGTACGCCTTTACCCACATATGTGAAATTGAGTAAGGATGATTGCCCCAAATCAGATGAGGAAAAGGAATTCATGACCAAAATTCCCTATCGGTATGCATTGGTAGTCTCATGTATGCTATGGTAGCGACGAGACCAGACATTGCATTTGCAATGGGAGTTGTGTGCAGATATATGTCTAATCCTGGCAAGAAACATTGGGAAACAGTCAAGATGATTTTGAGATATCTGAGTGGCACTAAGGACAAGTGTCTATGCGTAGGTAGAGGGAAAGCATCCATTATTGGTTACATAGGTTCTGATTATGATGGTTGTGTAGACAATCGTAGATCTACACGAGGGTACATTTTTCATTTTGCTGGAGGTGCTATCTCTTGGAGATCTTGTCTTCAAGAATGTACAACTGTTTCCACCACAGAAGCAGAGTATGTTGAAGCAAGTGAGGCACGTAAGGAAGCATTGTGGCTTTCTCCTCTTGCTTGTGATATGGTTTTACCTCAGCATGTACCTCGTTTTCTCAGTGATAGTCAGAGTGCCATTGCTTTGGCTAAGAATCCGGTCTAGCATGCAAAGACCAAGCACATTGAGGTGAAGTATCACTTCATTAGAGATTGCTTAGCCACTGAGCACATTATTCTTCAGAAGGTTCACACTCGAGATAATGTTGAAGATGCTTTGACTAAAGCTCTACCACATGATAACTTTCGACACTGCTGTCACTTGATCGGGTTACATGATTCATGATCTTACACAATCATTTGGATTCCGTGTAACATGCCCATCACGTGGGAGGTATAGTTCACTCAGGTATTCTTTATCATTCTTTATTTTTCTCCCGTTGTTACTTCGGCCATATTGGCCTTTAGTGGGAGATTGTTACCGTTAGTGTCCATGTGAAAGGCCAAATGGCCACTGGACACTTCTTTGTATATGTTCTTTAATAAAACATATAGTGGTTTGGTCAGCCACAGATTGTAAGTTCGAACGCATTTGTAAGACCTAAGAAGTCTGTCTTTGTGCTCCCTGTGTGTACCGTGTTTTTTCTGCGTATCTGCAGCCTCTACGCGGAGTATCGTGTGCGGCCCTAGAGCTGAGTTTTCTACTCGGAGGATATCTTTGTGCATCTCTCAAGAAGGAGAGCACATTGTGTACATGGCCATTGAATTACTTCATTCAGACACATCTCAAATCGGACACTGTTTGGTCATTCTCGATTAAAGCCAAAGTCTCAAGGGTACACAAAGATGTTAAGTCTAAAGTGAATTATCCATTTGATTTTGCTTCAAGATTAATAGCACAACTCCAAAGAATTTCATAGGGTTAAAAACACTCTTGAAAAGGTTGACGATTGCCAAGAACTAAAACCTAAAGTCTTTGATAAAACTATCCTAAGTTGGACAAAGCTCATGTTTTGTATTTGCTTTGGTCAAGTTATAAAGTGAAGTTGAAGTAAGGAACACTTTCTCCTACATTTTACAAAGGATTTTCAAACCCAAATGAACAAAGTAGTCCTTCAATTGGGTGAAAAATCAAGTAAATGTTGGTAGGAAGTGAACCATGGTACAAACATCTAAGTAAGATGTTTGGATCAACCTTAAGTTATAGTTCCAAATCAAATTCAAACAAAATAGAAATTCTCAAAGTCTTGATAGGGATAATCCCATCCCAGTTGCAAAGTCTATGCACTAGTGATGCCCAAAAATGGGCTAGTATGTTGAATCCACCCATTTCACATTCTAGTTTTGAAATAACACATAATGAAAACAGTGAATTGGCCATGGATATTTTTAATCTACCCTTATCATCATTCTCTACTTTGCACTAGGTTCAATTTATCACATTCAAAGCTAGGTGGTATATTGAATCATTTGGGTTGGATCAAACAATAGATTCCCCTCTATTCTTTTGCATTACTAGGAGATTCACACCACATAGATGAAACATGTTCTTCTAGATTAGAACATGAGGCCGTGATACCAGATTATGTTGGAAGTAGGTTGGCGTACACAAGTTCACATGATCGTCCACACTATAATACCTTGCACACATACACTACTTGAACCAAAGAATGTAAATGACAGAAACTAGACAAGAGAGAATGAGACAAAAAGATAAGAAACGAGTAGAACGATTTACTCTAAAGACTTGAACATGAAAGAATGACTATCTACAATGTGTGTATATACATATAAATTTAATAGGCTGAAATTCGAATGGCTCTAGGTATAAAATACAAAAGATCAGTGCCTAAAGTATTAGAAATGAGTGTGCGTGTGTGCATGCTGAATAAGTAATGGAGTATAGGCTGATTATGGAAGAACCAATCTCTGCGCTGTGTATGGGTGTGTATATCAATAAGATATGCTGTAAAAACTCCTTTTTCTGATGTAGACAGCTGTAAGCTCTTCTTCACTTGATGTGGATAGTTGGAATAACCTGGATACAGCAAGAAAATAATGTAGAGCAGAAAATCAGCAACTTACCAACAATTAAACACTCATGACAGAGTGTAGAATAGATGTGGGAGTGATAATAAGCAACGTCACAACAACAAAATAACAAGAATATGCACTAGCAGCAGCACCACAACATAACACATTATGAGTGTGTGTATAAGAACTATAAAGTGTATCTAAGATTGCTCTTTTATATTAAACTGCATCCCCCACAAAAAACTTGTCCAAAAAACATAGAAAAGCCAGGTAGATTTATTGCATGATTGTATTTGTGGCTGAAAATTAGGCGCATGGTTTTATTTTTTCTTAGGTCGAAGCTTTCTTAATCACATGTAATTAAAGCCCTTGATTTTATTGCTTTTTCCCACTTTATATCGGATTATGACATATGACACTTAAAAAAGCACTTTAAAAATTGGAATTTAGGGTTTTAGTTTTGAGGGCTTTAGAATGATCAGATGGACAAGTGCTATATATGGTTAGAAAGCTCTCATTGAGTACTTTAAGAATCAGAGAAAGAAACTTTTGACCAATTTTCATCATTTGACTCCCTTTTTTTGGAGAAATAATTTGTTGAAATTAGAGTTCGTTGGAATTAAGATGTTTTACTCAATAATGACATTATTTCCAAGAATCCCCTCTCAATATCATATTGGGATAAGATTCAATAATCTATGTAATTTGTCATGTATTTCTCTTTATAATGCCTTTGTAAATGTATATTTTTTATACTTTCCAATGAATTTTCAGTGGTTTATGCATGAAAATTGAATATTTGAGAAATTACAAACTGTATATCTGGATGTGTGCTATATAGATAGATCAAACATCTCACATCTTGACTATATAAAGTAGCATCAAAATGTTTTGAATATGTTTCTGCCTAAAAAAAAACATTTGCATAGGCTTCAAGTCTTGCATTCCAAACTTTTGAAGTAGTTTCTCAATGTATTTTCGCTGTGTCATGAATATACAATTATCCACATGAATGAATTCAATGCAAAGATAATAATGAAGTAAATCTAGGTCATTAACATCAAATATTTTTAAAGCTCTGAAAATTGAAGATTTGAGTCTTTGGGACTTGTCATGACCATATCATCAACATAAATGATGATAATTATCAAAACATCTTCCTTTGACATAGCATAGAGACTGAAGTATTGGAGAAGTCTCTGAGTTTTAAAAATCATTAGAAGTTAGATAAGTATGTCTTTTATATAAATGATGATAATTATCAAAACATCTTCCTTTGACATAACATGAAGACTGAAGTGTTGCAGAAGTCTCTTAGTTTTTAAAATCATTAGAAGTTAGATAAATAGGTCTTTTATACTATTCTCTTGGTGTGTTCTTGAAACCATGAAGTGCTTTGATCAAGTAAAAAAGAAGATGTTCTTTACAATTGAATTCAAAGCCTTGGGGTTGTTGTATGTTGACATCCTCATGTAGATTTTCATTAAGAAAAGTTGTCTTGATATCTAGTTGATATACATTCCAATCAAAGAATGGAGCTAAAGAAAGAACAACTCTGACTGTCTGTTATTCCAGATGTAAGTGAAAAAGTTTCATCATAATCAGTTCTTTTCTTTTGCGCGAATCCGTTGACTACTAACCTTGTTTTATATTTATCAATAGTACCATCAGCTTTGCTTTTTGAATTTCCACTTAAAACCAATGCCCCCCCCCCCCCCCACCCCCCCCCCTCCCCTTCTTTTTTGGTGACTCACAAAGCTTCCATGTTCGATTCTTGTGGATAGAATCAATGTCCTCTTGCATTGCTTTTATTAACACATGACTTTGTTGTGCTTCTTGAATACTTGCAGGTTCACTCTCAATTGAAGTAAGAGTCCACATGTTATGTATATCAATAACTTTTGCAAAAATTACTTGATCTTCTCTTTCATTCTTTTTTTAGTCGACTTCTTCTCTCCATGAAATTTTTGAGACCATTTTCTTGCATGGTTTGTAAAAACCACTTTGGTACTTTTCTGAAAACGGGGGGCTGGTTATATATCTCTTATTTCTTCTTGAAGACTCTCTAACTTTTTGAAGTGTGTGATCATTGTGTGGATGTGTAAGAGGAATCTCTGAGTGTTCAGAAGGAATAAGAGATAGTGAAGGTTCTGGCTGAAATTCAAATTCAGATTGAGAAGACAAAGGGATTCAGCCCCGGATATGATTGATTATAAGAGTCCCAATTTCTCAAAAAAGGGGATGAATTTTCGGTTTTTATAAAGTCCAGAATTTCTGATTATTTATCATAACTCTGATTTTCAGCCATATATACATTATGTGAAAGTAAAATATTATATGTATTTGGCACATAGAACCTTGTAACCTTTGCTTTCTATGCCATAACCAACAAAAACATGTTTGATTGCTTTTCATCTAAGTTACCATGGTCCTTTTTCTCTATGTGAACATATGTTAGAAAATCAAACACTCTAAACTAGTCAATACTGGGTTTCTTACCAAAATAAGCTTCATAAAGTGGGAGTACTTTCAAGGCTTTTGTAGGTGCCCTGATTAGAACATAGTTACTTGTAAGGATAACATTAATCCAAGGCTTGTGAGAAAGCTTCTTTGAAGATAACTTGTTACTTCAAGATGAGGATCAACAAAAAATTATAAAAAAGAATGATCAAGCTATGATTTCTTCATCAGAGGGCAATAAGAAGAAAAAGGAGAACAAGAAGAAGAAACAAAATCAATCTAAGCTTACTACCACGTCTTCTTCTACCTCTACATTTACTATTACTCCTAACTGACAATCTGCTTCATCTACATCTACCTCTACTACCACAAAGAAGGGAATCCACGATCACTAAATCAAAGTCATTACATAGCAAAGTGTAGGAAAAGAATTTTCAGTGAAAGGAAAAGGGCTTTAAGTAACAATGTTGAAGAAAGTCCAAAAGATAAACCTTTAGCTCATGATGCTTTTGCATGTGTTACTATATGAAAGATTTCTTTTGATCAAGCGGCATTGCATGCTAATCAGAGAATTCATGGATATTTGCTTTGGGAGCAACAAAGCATATGACAGATTGAAGAAAGATATTTTCTTCTCTTACAAATTTTTCATGTAGAAGAGTGACTATTGTAGATGGTCATGATTTGGATGTTGCTGGTGTAAAATTTCTTCAAATGTTCTTTTTCCATCTCTCATGGAAAGAGAAAGAGATATAACAAAGGAATGATATGATGAAGGAAGAGAATTGAGTAGAGTAGTTATTATCTCTTCATTAGGAATATTTACACCAATATGAGAAGTTGATCATTAATATATTTCAACTTAAGAATATTTGACTCAACTGAATCATCAACCTTCATACATGTGTTGGCTAAAATCTTCATGAGGTGAGCTTTGTTTGCAGAATTTTTGCTTTCAATTCTCCAACTCCAATCAGGCTTGACGAGAGGTTTTGCATGACCTGATTTGAGGTATAATTTGATGGTTCACATTTGAGGTATAATATGATGCTTCACACCCATTGCACAATGAGAGAGTGCGTGAGCATCACTTGAATCCCATTTTGATTGCTTCTCAATAGGTTGACACTCTTGTATGTCCTTGTCTGTGGCCTGAGAGAAAACCGCTTTTTCTTACTCTGTTTGCTGGACAGAAATAAGATCAGCTGGCCTTTTGGAAGAAGAACCAACATCCTCTCTGTCCTGCTCTTGAAGTAGAAAAGGATGTTGGTATAGAATCCCTTCTCCTTTGATTGCTCTGGTTTCCACCGCCAAGTCTTAAGAGTTTCATGAGTTACATCCTTCCACAAATCTTTAACAACCAACAGATTCCTCATCACAAAGCCTCATAGTGGATAATTCCCACTTTCAACTATAGTCTTAAGATAGGGTGCTGAACATATTGCTTTAATTTGTCTATGGAGTTATATTTAAGGACGACACGTTGATTATATACTAGGAGGAGGAATCCCAGAAGCAACTTCACAAGGATCACTAACAATTGTGTTATCTACTCTTTGCCTACGCTAACTTGCGTATGATGCAGGATAACTAGTGCACCAACACTAACACAGTGGATATGTATTCTAAAGCAAGTAATGGAAAACTGACTAATAGCAGCTAATGTATATGCAAAACAACCACACTGAAAATGCAACAAATGCCTATAGCAAACTAACCATGAATTGAATAGCAAAACATTTTTCTTTGTCAAGTACTGGCTTTGGTATTTACAGTGTAAGATCGAGAAGAGAGAAAATAAAGGTTAGGAAATGAATGACATAAAAGAAAAAAGCCTGACATTTTCTTTGATTTTTGGATGCTTATGTTTCAAAACTTATTTTGACTTTGTCAAGAGTGCGGGGCTGATGTGGTTTGTTGTTTGGGTTTGGTTTTATTGGTCTTTTTGTTTTTAACCTTATTGCTATTTAGTTGGAGAAAACCTTTGATGGTATCTTCCTGGAATGTTTGCTTAGTTTGAAATGCCCTAAGCTTCTCAAGGCATTGCTTGATAAGATCAAAAGAGAATTCAATGCGAAATGTTAGGAGTCCTGCTCTAGGTCTTTTCATTATTGTTGTTTAACAACATAATTCTAAGTAGCTTTATGTTTAATTTTTTTGTCGGGGATTGGTGATGTAGTGGGACCCTGGACCCTGAGGTCCAGGGTCCAAAAGCTGGAGTGTGGCCTGCCATATAACCCTTGGAAAGTGGGGGACAAGGGGGGTCTGCAATGTGCATGAGTTGTTTTTCAATCTTTCAACCTTAAATGGAAGAGTAGGTTGATGACAGAGAAAACCAACCCCAAACCCCCCCCCCCTGGGGGTCCCAAACCAAACACACACCAAAAAAAAAAATGGAAGGTTGTCATCAATGTCCATTTCCTCTCATCTATTTGTTCTGAATTTTTTCCCTTCTTATGAACTCATTTGCGATTTTAATACATAGCATTTTCTTTATATTCTGAAGCTGTATTGTAATTTGTATTGATGTTTTAACAAATTGATCCTTTGATACGAGTTTGGAAAACGATACTATTGATGTCCAGATTGCAGGACCTTTGCTAGATGGTGGCCATGTCAAGTCTATAGTGGATGAGTTTAAACAGGCTATTACTGCCAGCAGCACTCGGAAGAGAAAAAGGGCAGAGAGGGCTAAAACAGAAGATTTTGATGCAGAGGAGGGAGAACTTCTGCAAGAAGAAAATGCACAAGAAGAAGAGGTTTTTGATCAGGCAAGCATGCTTTTTCAATAATAGAATGAACCAACAGTATGGATAGTCATTGCACAATTATTTTTATACGGGATCCTCTAGGTCAAAGCTGAATTGTATTGATGGTAGTACATTTTTTCCTGTTTTTTTGTTTTTTTGAACAGATTGGGGAGTGTCTTGGCACACTTATCAAGACTTTTAAAGATCCATTTCTTCCTTTTTTTGAAGAGCTTGTGCCGTTTATTACACCGATGTTGGTAAAATGTTTTCCACTGGCTGAGTTTGGTTTTATGTCCGTCAACATATATTTCATTGAGAACCAGGCATGCATTTCGATATCTGACATTTTTTATGCACTTTGGCTTCAGGGTAATGACCGCACCTTAGAAGAGAGGCGGATAGCTATATGTATTTTTGATGATGTTGCAGAGCAATGCAAAAGTTCAGCATGCAAGTAAGTTATTCTTACTCGTTACTCACTGTAAATATATTTTGTACCTAAATTAATATGACCTTGCAGATATTATGCTACATTTCTTCCCTTCCTTCTGGAAGCTAGCACAGATGCTGATCCTGATGTTAGACAGGTTGACAGTTGTTCAGTTTTCATCTTTTAATTCTTATGCTAGAAGAAGATTATCTTATAGTATGAGACTAGTTTAGGCTGCAGTTTATGGCATTGGAGTTTGTGCAGAATTTGGAGGTGCAACATTTCAGCCTGTTGTTGGAGGTAACTACGAGTAAGCAGTAGTTATTATTATCTAGGAAGATTGTGTATTTGATTTGGCGTTCTTCCAAAATGCAGAAGCTTTGACTAAAATAAAACAGGTGATTAGCCAACCAGGAGCATTTTCTGCAGACAATGTGATGGCAACAGACAATGCAGTCTCTGCTCTGGGGAAGATTTGTGAGTTTCAAAGGGAAAGCATAGATGCTACACAAGTAAGATTTCCCATCAACCTCCAACCTAACCAGGAAAACACCCCACTTTATCTCACCAAAAATTAAGAAAAAAAGCACACCCATCTAAAGTTAAAAGATCATTTCCCTGTTTTCTTGTCCCAGTTTTTGTTCATTATTAAATATGTTACTCTTTGAAGAACTTAGGTGATCTGCCCTTTGAGATGGAAAATGTCATAATTGAACAGTAACCATTGAAAGTAAATCTGTATGGAGAAGCCATTATATATGTTTATGCTAATCTATGCTATTTAACCCTTGTATGACAAGAGGTGGAGGGCTAATTGGGCTGTCAAAGAAATGCTCTGGTGTCCCTTTTTGGGAGGTAATTTCGGTGTCTGAGGATATTAGCAGACATGAAGCCTCTGTGAACAGGATATTTTTTCTGGAAATGTGGGCCATCGTTGTAATGTGCCATTTCTTTTGTCCAAAGTTTCAACTTTGGGTTTTCATCTAGGTATACTTATTGAGAAAAGCAAAAGAAAAGCAAAAGACAAGCAGCATAGCAAGTTCATTAAGGAACCTATTTTGATTGAAGTGAAGTATCTGTACATGCTGCTTTTGTTTGTCTGAATTCACCCCTCGAAAATGTTAAATAAGTCAAAGAATTCTATGAATAGGCTCAACAATACCATTGGAACAGAGCTAGAGAATATTGCTGAAAACAGAAATAAAGTTGATTTGTTATCTGCTATAAAAAGAGATGCAAGATATAAATTGAAACCTTAAGGAAGTTAAAACTCACCAGCAATATTATTATTGGATCAGCAGCTATATAGAAAAGCAATCTGCAACATACTTGACGAGAAGGATGATAGTTTAAGCTTTGCTACTTTTTAAGACGAGGTACAGAAAGGGCTAGATGTAGAAGCACCAGCATGCGCTTCAGAAGCTCTGTTATGAAAGAGGGAATTGCTGATTCATAGCTGCAGCAAAAGCAAATTGCTGTAGACAGATTTTCTCTGCATAAGAGTGGCAGCCACATAATAAAAAGATGACTGTATCTGTAAAAGTGGTGATCATATAGATGAGATCGATTAAATGTGCTTTATTTGTCAGTCCAGTGGAGGATTGTGTGTGCGTGCTGGTGATTTTTCAAGCAAATTGTGTGTGCGTGCTGGTGATTTTTCAAGCAAATCCCAACTCATGCTAGGGGAAATCACTGACCTACACGAACTAAAGATGAACCTTATTGGGCAGACGCTCAGCTTTTTCCTCCTTCAGCAGAGTATTTGGACAAATGACCTTTTCAAGGCAAAGAACATTTTCCTTTTGGTTTTGAATCAGGAAAGGTGACTTTCACAAAGGCACTAGAGCTGATCACGCTTGAATCAGGATGATTTAATCTAAGAGGTCCTTTACGTGCTTGAATAGAGTGGTATGGGATGCTACTAGTGAGAGAAATTTGATGTACGTACATGTTAACTTATATTGGAAATCATGTGCTTTCCCACTTCTCCTCAACTCTTGAACACAATGATTTTCGTGTGTAGGTAGTTCCTAAAAGCAACCTCAAGGGATTTCCCATGATGGAGACCCTTTCTCTCTCTAGAGGAATGGGGTTTGCCCTTGATTGGAAACCTTACCTATTGAATATATTATCATTTATGAATAAGGTTGATGTCAAAGGCATTAAGCTTGACTTTTGTAATGGTTATCTCTATGCTAAAAAAGTGAAAAGTTCCTTTTACTTTCGTATCTCTTGTAAAACTAACATTGTTGATCTTGTGCATTTTGATGCACATAGCATGTCCACCATGTTGGGGGTGTTTTATGTTTTATTTTGCTTATTGATGATTCACCTAGAAAGCTATGGGTTCGTTTAAGAAGTACCATGCATTCATGGCCACCCAAACATATAGAGCATTTAAATGTCTACAAACACATAATTAGGGTGAATTCACAAGTATTCATTATTCTAAATTTTGTGAGTTACATGGCACAAAGAGGGAGTTAACGACCACATATAGACCATCTTCTTATGGTGTGGTTGAAATATGAGGACATGTGAGAGGGTTACATGCATGTTGAACACAATTGATTGCCCTCGTGGATTTTGGAAAAAGCATTTGAGAAGTGCAACTTATATTGGAATGGATTCTCCTGCATGTCATTCAAAGGTGGCATTCCTTAAGAGGTTGAGTTTTGCGAACATGGTTCATATGGTTGGCCACATATGCATCTTCAGTTGTGATGCATTTGGAATATTAGGCCTAACTTGAGGAGTAAACTAGGTGCTAAGTCCAAAAAAGGAATTCATGTGGAATATTGAGATGGACGAGAAATGGGTTCTTGTGATTGGTTACCTTAGCTTAAGGAGGTAGTACATGGTTGGGAAGCTATTTCTAATAAGGTAAAGTTGTGAAAATTATGGTGAATCAAAGGATGACTATAAAAGGCTCAAATTCAGCATGTACAATCTCCTATCGAGCTTGGAAATGAGCTCGCAAGAGGCTCCTCAAATGGTTGGAAATGATCATGACTCAATGGTAATCGAGCCGCATAATGCTCAATGACAAAATCATGCTCATGATGGTAATAAGCAACCTCATAATCATTTTGAAGACGAGGCTGAAAATGGAGCATAATATCCCCTTAATGATGGTGTGAATATCCCTCTTGATGTAGATCGAATGCTAGATAATGTAGATCTTTGGGTGAGAAGATCTACGTGTGATATAAGGTTAGTGAACAAGTAGGATCCCTCCTTGCATCAGATTGTGCTAGCTCATGAGGGTGAGTCTCTTGAATATAGAGAGGTCAAGTCATGTGAGGATAAGAAGAAGCGGGGACTTGCTATGCAAGAAGAGAGAAAGGCCTTGCATGAAATGATTCTTGGGATGTGGGAGTTCCCCAACGATAGAAAATCATTCGTAACAAATGGGTGTATAATGTGGAGACAATCGATAACAAACCCTAGTACAAGGTAAGGGCGATTGTAAAAGGATGCGCCTAGAAAGAGAGCATTTACTTCAAATAATATTTTCATTTGTAGTAAAAATGAATACTTCGTGTGCTCTTTGGTCTCACTATTGCCTTGGATTTAGAGCTTACTCATTGAGGGATTTTGATGCATCAATGGAGTTGGTTATTGACATGAATAATGTGTAGCTTACGGCCATATTAGTGACACACTATTGACTTGGCCATATTTTTTCAAGCAGATTTTTTTTGCCCATCCATAGTTCCATGCATGAAAATTTGCCTTGTCAATGTATAGGGGTATTATTATCGACAACATAAGTCATAGCTGAGCTTGTTGGTCCAACTTCATCGAGATCTAGCCTAAGGGCTTTGCGCTTTCTTGCAACTTGTGTCTTGTGTATTTAACCACAAAATAAACCACAATGTTTTGTGTCTTGTGTCTTGCAACTTGAACATCTAGGAGAAAGTAATCTATAATGCAATGACCAAAGGGATCTCAAGGTACAAGGAATTCAATGTAAATTTACTCTACTATTGTATCATCATTGATGTATGCATACCACGTAATGATGTTTGTACTTATGATACATCATAATAGGCTATGGAGTTATTTATGTCTAAAAATGTCTTAGCTTAGTTATAGTCTCCTATATCCAATTATATGAGGATAGATTGCACTTCAAGATAGCTACACTCATTTCGACATAGACTTCAATAAAACAATTACATATTAGGAAACAACCAATCATTGGCTTTGCTACTGACATTTACCAATTTGAGCATGAGGGGAGGTTAGTGTTGGATCATGAAGGGCTAGATCTCCAATGGCATACAAGGAAAGAATCAATCATTACTTTGCTACTAACATTTACAAATTTGAGCATGAGGGGAGGTGAGTGTTGATTCATGAAGAGCTAGCATGCGGGGAGGTGAGTGTTGATTCATGATAATCACAATCCAACTACTCAAGGTTGAATGTAAATATTATTCTTCTTTATTTTGTTTATACATCTCATGCAATACCAAGGATGGATTTTGAATGTATAGGAAGTTCTAATTGGAATGCCCAAGCACTTTCGACAAAAGAGCAAAATTCCAAGATGTTCTAAAGTATAAAGTCCTTGTAGGACAAAGAATATTTGATAGAGTTGGTGCCAAGAGCTAGTCCAAAGGCTCTTTGACTATTCCATATAAGCTTCCACTTCCACAAGGAGAATGAAGTGTACAAGGTGGAGGATGAGTATTTGTAGAAAGGGTTGATCATAAAGCTATTCACCCTTTGCGACACTTTTGTGGCTTGTAAAGAGGATGGATCATTTAGGATTTGTATTGACTATCTTGCACTTAACAAAATCATTGTAATGCATAGATTCCTATGTTAGGATTTTAGCCTTTAGGACTTGTTAGGAATTCTAATTTGTACATTTTTAGGTTTGATTACATCATTCAGTCTACATATTCATGAATATTTTGATTAGATTAGGTCAAAATAAAAAAGTCAAACCAAGTCAAATCTGGTCCAAGGTTGGAAAAATTCGCGTGCCAAACCTCTTTGATGTGTAGGATACATACGGTACGTACCGAACGTACCGTACACGTACGGTACTTGTTCTGTAAAAAAAATTTTATTTCATTATTCTGAACTTGGAACCACATTATGTGAGCCATACTATT
>CM035431.1:40411053-40483553 GCA_020310875.1 Ceratopteris richardii
AAGCCAAGACTCTTCTAGTGAAAGGCATACAAATACTAGTCCTTAGAATTGAGAGTGGAAAATCATTCCATCTTTTTGAAGTTTTGTACATGCCTCATGTTTTTAGGAATTTCTTAACTCTATCTGTAATGTGAAAAAAATCATTTGAATATTGTATTTGACATGAGTGAGTGCATTGTGTATGATAAAAATAGAGAAGGGATGTTTACTATAGTGCTCAGAAATAATTTGTTCATGGTCAGTATGCATCATACTAAGAAATCTTACACAATATGTGTGAGTGTACAAGAAAATTCCTTGTCACTAGTGCTTGTAATTGTGCAATGTGAATTTACAAGTTTGTTAGCAAATGATTAAAATCATGTCAATGGGTCAACCTTTTAAGTTTCAATAGGTGATCATTGATGCCCAAATTCATGGTCAACCTATGGGTCAACATGCTTATCAAACATGATAAAAGATGGTCAAATTTTGAATGGAAAGATTTTTTACACATTCCTCTAGAGCTCAAACAAAGCAATAATGCATGCACATAAAACTTCATTTGTCCCACCATAGATCAAACTCAATGTGTTCAAATCCATATTATGACCCAATGTGAAAAGGCATTATCACTAAATATGCACAATTATAATTCTAAACACTATGCGATTCCAAAAGCTATGAAAAAAGAAAGTTAACTTTCTTAAATAAGGAACTTATGTAGAAGTTGAAACACAGATCGTAAAAGCTCAACATATTCACATGTGAAGCAAAATTATTTAAAGACATGTTTGAGGGGACTTCTAGTATCACTTTGGAGAGCTCCTCTTCAACATTAAGTGAGGGTGGTCTTCTTCTACTTGGGGGAGGTGGAGGCTTTTCTTCATGACCTTTAAGTATGCAACATAAATAGGCTTTGTTAGAAATTCAACCTTCATAGTTTAGGTCATTTTGGAGGGTCAAAGATCAAACCCTTTGTGCACATTAACTCAAAATTTGCACATGTTTTTAAATGGCAGATGATTAACTTGCCATATGGAAGCATCGTATTAACTTGATCCTATGGCTTGGATTAAACAAAAGAAAAGCATGGCAATAACTATATATGAGATTGTCGAAAAATTCAAATAGAGAAAAAGCTGGTTATTTGCCAAGATTAACAGAAAATATGTTAGGTCGATTTTGATCATATTTTGAGTTTTATTCTTGCGATTTTGTGTTTTACTCCATGTGTTTCGTGATCACTTGTGCATAGACTAGAGTGCATGATGCATCTATGTCATATGTGCATTGTGCATGCGTGATAAGATTAAAGAGACTAGCGATGAAAGTTGAAACTTGACTGAGAAACAACTTAGAAGCATCGTGTAATTAGTATTGGTAATGTGTACATGTCACATAATGTTTATCCATGCGATGTGCAAATGTGTGCTTCATCTGCTGCTTTGTGTTTCATATGTATTGCTGCATGCATCATGCATGTGTGCATACTATATAGATGATAAATGCATATTATATAGATGATAAATTATAATGAATTCATGCACATAAGTGTCCTTGAGGTTTGGGTATTGAAAATAAGGATTATGTATGCGTATGACATTCTATGTGTTTCATGGTGCATGTACACATGTCAAATGTGTGTGTATATTGTGTACACATGTATGATGTATCATGTCACATAATGTTTATCCATCATCCATACAATGTCCATGTGTGTGTTTCATATCCTATGGGTCATGAATCATGATTCATACACACACACACACACACACACACACACACACACACACACACACACACACACACACACACACACACACCGTTTCTCGTTTCTTAATGTTTCTGAGTTTTTGGAAACTCCGTTTCAAGCTGGTCGGAATCGAACATTTCTAGTTGTGCTGGTACTATGCTTGGGAGTATGTGTGAGTCTATATTCTATCTCCATTACATAACATCTTGTTGTTGTCTCTATCCTTCCAAGTAGCACTTGGTTGAAAAGACTAGGGGATGTGTGAGTTTTCTTAGTGATGTGTGTTTTTTTTTTTTGGGGGGGGGGGGGGGGGGGGGGGGGGGGGCTCTCTACATTCCAAAAGGGCTTCTCTGTGCTTGTAGGATACTTTGCATGTTATGTGAAAAATTAAATAGGTATGTAAGTCTTAATAACTGCAAGAAATAATAAATATACCTGCCTTGCATGTCCCTGAAGTGTCAATTTAAGAGGGGATTGTTAGAAATGTGAGCAACCTTCCATTAGGAAGCTCAAAATTGTAGGTAAAGTTTGGTCAAAAAAATAAAGAAGGGTCAAATTTTGGTTGAAATTTTTAATTACATATTCTTGTAGAGCTCAATGAGAGCAATGCAAACACATATAACGCTTGGGTATTTGGTAGTGGATGGATGGTCAAAAGTCAAACTCTAATTTCATGTTAAAATTGCAAAAGCAATTTTTTAGGTCAAAATTACTTGACACTTGTCAAAATCTCAAGGCATGTGTTCCAAGGGTCCATATTTTACATGTGGCAATTCAAAATTTAAAAAATAACAAAAGAAAGGGTTCTATAATTTTTGTTGTGATTTGCGAATGTTTGTTTTTCTGGCAGCTTTTTGATAGAGTTTTTCATTTTTAATGCGCAACCTATAAAAGGGCTTCATTTAGCTCATATTTTATCTCTCATACACTAGTGGTTGCTCTTGGATTTGATCATCAAGGAGCACTTTTGTAAGTTCCTATAGTATAGTTATATTTGGAGTTGTTTTAGTGCCAGCCACCTTTGCCATATATGGTGTGTCTCCCTTGTTCATATTCTCTCTCTCTCTCTCTCTCTCTCTTTGTCTCTATATTAATTGTGGGCCTAAACACGAGTGTGTCTTTGACAAGCTTAAAGTATCTCTCAAGATGACTATTGATGACCACTCACAAACATATGGTCAAATTGAAAGGGTCAATCTTATTAGAGGACACATTCATGGCATATGTGTAGGAGAAGCAACTAGATTGGGATAGTTATTTACCATTGGTAGAGTTTTTCTTCAAGTGTCAGCAATTGTACAATGAATTTGCTCACATATGAAAAGGATAATAACAACGAAGCTATAAAAAAGGTGTTTTTTTTAGTGAATACATGTATGAAGCATGTTAGACATCTAGATCTGCCTCCAAACTTTAAATAGTTAAAAGTGACAATTCATAGGTATTTCATCATGTCAAAGAAAGAGATATTGCATCGTCATTATCGTAATAATCATATACATAAAAGAAGTTAAGATTCAATGATTATGTGGTGCCATATTATCATGGGAACATCTATCATCTTATCATCGATAAGAATGACTAATAGCCATATTGTCATGGGAACATCTCTCATCTTATCATTGGTAAGATCAAGTAATAGATTTCGAAACTTAAATCTAGAGAGGAAAATTAAAATGTAAATAACTCTATAGACAAATGACAAGTGTAAGTAACTATGGAGAATCTATGAGGGGAGTTTCATTTTATGCATTACAGTCATCGATTTAAGCTTCTTTATGTTCTTCATTTTGCACTTGGTTCAACTCCTTCTCCCCTCTCCCTCCTGTTCTTAGAAAGGATAGCAATCCATGCATTGGGTCTTACATAGCACCCTCACACCTATGGTTTTCACTTATAAACAAAAGATCACTTGCATGTTGAGAAGAGAAAAGAGAAGAAGGGTGAAGATAAGGCTCAAAAAATGGAGAGGGTTGCAGCTTGCTGAATATGCAAGGCTCAATGGAGCTCTATTTATGCTTGATTCTGGACCAAAGAGCCTTCTAGAGGTGCTCCCAAAAAGGTGCCAATCATTCAAGGAAATAGAAAACCAACTTAAATTAACTTTTGCCAAGTTCAGCTGTCCCCAAACCGTCCCCATCATGCTTTGTCACATGGGACCGTCTCGGGGACGTCCCTATGTTTCACATATGTGTAAGGGATGGTTGGGCGTCCCTCCATATTTCAATTCGGGGACGGCGTCTCGGCGTCCCTAGGACTCGCGGATGCGTCCCCTTGTGACATTGCTGTTACTTCATGAGTGAAACAAAGGCCATCTGCGATGGTTCTTGGCTCATGGGTTATCCTAAGGTTCCTACATAGGTAATAGAGTGTGTGTGAGTGTGTTTGGTAATAGAGTATGTGTGTTTGATGACCACATGTTCACACTAGACTTCTCTAGAGACTATCTATTTTGGGAGGAAAGGGATAGGAAGGATGAGAGATGAGTAGCACACACATTGTTGTAGTTTCCTCTTACAGAAGGAAGACCCTTTTTTTTGGCAAGAAAGAAAGAAAGAAAGAAAGAAAGAAAGAAAGAAAGTCATATTAACGATCTCGAGCTGATGTGATGAAACCCAGAGCTTCCCAATGACGACTCGAAGGTGGTGGGGTAGGTATGTCTGCATGTATCTTGGAATCTCGATGAAGCCCTCATCCGATATATGTAGAAAATGCTCACGGTAATAGAGCATTTTCGGTGGCAATGTACCCCTAGGGCTCACCCATGTCCTCTGTATGTATGTATGCCATATCTCCTGACAAATGACCCTATTCCTCTCTTCATGAGAGAGCGAGTAGGTGGGTGCATGTGAGTCGTACTGTAGTGGTGGTAGCCTGTCTATGTTAAAGCCATGGTGGGCCAGCCAGTCTCGTGTTTGTGCATACCATGAGGAGGTGTCCCCTGCTAATGCCATATCACGTGATGCCTGGAAAGCACGATAAGTAATGCACTCTGTATCCATGCTCCGGAGTCTCTGTAATAGGCATACTGTATGGAATAGTTCCTCAACTAGCATCGATGGTGCCACGAGCTCTGCTCTAAAGATATCATGTGGTACGGAAGGCTTGTTGCAGATAAGTCTGGCAATCATGAGGATTTGTGGCCTCTCTAATGCTGTCCATACTGATGTAGCTAATCGTGGTCCCCATATGGCTGCCCCATACATGAGTGCTTGCGTAATGAAAGTGTCGAAGAGCCACCTCTTTGTGCGGGGCTCCTGAAAATATGCCTGGTGGCACTGTCTCTCCATCAAAGCTAGTGCTGCATACCCACGTATGATGCGGTCACGGGCTGCCTGAGACATAGAGAAGACCCCTGATGCTTCTGTAAATGTCACTCCCAAGTAAACATATGATCCGATCACCTCAATCGGTTCACCTGCTGCCGTGAACAAACTATGTCTACGTACCTGTGCTGATGTATGAAAGATCATGACCTTGGTTTTACCAAGGTGCACAGATAACCCTCTGTGTTGTAGACCTTCTGCAGACTCTGAAACTAGTACAATATCATCAGCGTATAAAAGAATATGGATCGTGGACCCACGTACCTCAATGCCATCACCACCCTGCTGCTGTATGTAGTCCACTATCTCATCAATGTAGAGACCAAAGAGGGTGGGTGAAAGAGGGCATCCTTGCTTCACCCCGATAGTGCTAGCAAGTGGGTGAGATAAGCCCCCCGGACATCTGACTCTACCAGATACTCTCTCATATGAGGCGTAGATCCCCCATATCATCTCCTCTGGAGCTCCGATATCAAGTAGTCGTCTGAAGAGTCGTTCCCTGGGAACAATGTCAAATGCTTTGCGGAAGTCCACAAAGCAACGATATAATCTCCTCTTCCTCACCCTTGCCTGGTCGATCAGGCATCTAAGAGTGAAGATGTGGTCAATGGTAGAGTAATCACGTCTGAAACTTGCCTATCTTGGAGCCCTGATACCCTTCCTCTTAGCGAGAGTACTCAACTCTGTCTCTAGTACCGCCCCATATAACTTGGCCAATATAGGGCCAATCATGATCGTCCGGTATGTAGCTGGATCCATAGTATCTCGTGACTTATGAATGGGCACTATGGTGTGCTCAGTCCATGAGTCAAGGAACCCTTCAACCAATGCACGGTTGAAGAGGTGGGCAATGAGCGGTGCAAGGGTCGTGCCTTCGTAGATGAGGTGCTCTGCTTGTAAACGGAAATGGTCATGGGCCCTGCCATGCTGTAGACGGGCAATAGCGCGTCCCACCATAGTGGGTTTGAAGAAGTCAGAGGTAGTAGGAGGTGAGCTCTGTGGTCTGGGAATGGGGGGTTGGTCTTGGATCTCGTATAGGCTCCGTGCATAGCTATGCCAAGTGCTCGGGTCCCGGATGGGTGTCTGCTGTCTCCTCTCTCTCAAATGTCGCCATGCCACTAGATTGTCTCGACTCATGAGCAAATGATAAATATCCCTGTACTGTCTCTCCTCCCAATCTCGCCGTTTGCGGCGAGTAAGGCTCTGCATGTGACGTTATGCCTGTGTGTGTGTAATATCCCCTCTATGCTCTAAAATCCGTAGGTGCTTCCGTAGCTCACGACAATCTGCATCATACCAGCGGTTCTAGGGCATGTAACCTATGCGTGGAGGGAGTATATGTGTGCGGTGTGGGAAGCTACAGAGAGCTGAGTCCTGTAGGATGGTGGTGAACTGTGATCTGTGTTGCATACGCAACGCGTTGCGAACGTTCGCAACTTTCGCAACGCAACTCCACGTTGCGTACACGTTCGCAACGCGTTGCTAATCTTTCAAAAAAAAAAATATTTCCCAAAAGTCCAAAAATGGTCCACAAGGGTCTTTTTAAGTCTTAACCCTTACAACTTATGAACAAAAAAGTTGTTGATCAAGGAAGAGAGACCAATACCTCAAGGTGGAAAAGAAAAGTGCATATATATATATATATATATATATATATGTGTGTGTGTGTGTGTGTGTGTGTGGTTATGTAATATGTATGGATGTATGTACAAACTATATGTGTAATCTATGGATGTATATTCCTATTTTTGTATGTTTACCCAAAGATATGTTTATTTAGTTAGCTATGTATGTATGTACGTATGTATGTATCTATATATGCATCTATGTATGTATGATGTCATTCCTAAAATCTATTACTCTATGTTTATTGAAAGGCATGTGTATTAACTTATGTATGTATCTAATATACATGTTTCTATTTTTGTAGTATGTATGTATGCATGTGTATCATGTATGTATACATCTATGTGTTGTGTATAAATGTAATATGTATATACTATGTGTATATATACATAAAAATGTGTGTATTACATTACACGTATGTATGTAGTATATATTTACTGCTATGTATGTAATATAATATAATCCATGTGTGTGTGTGTATGTATGTATGTATGTATGTATACAGTATGTATATATATATATATATATATATATATATATACACACACACATATACATATAAAAAAAATCTAAAATAAAAATTGATTTGTACGCAACTTTATCGCAACTTGGGGTTCGCAACTTGAACCCGTTGCTAACGCGTTAGCAACCCGTTGCCTACGACGTTGCCATCCCGTTGCTAACCACTATGATTGTGATCTAAGTGTGTCCAAGGGTGAGAGTGGATCGAGGGAGAGTAGGCGGGTGTGTAAATGGTGTGCATAAACGTGTGAGAGCTCGTGTGTGAAGTGTATCGTGGTGTGTGTCTGAGTGGATGAGGGAGGGTCTAATGGAATAGGAGATGAGAGTGAATGTGATAAATGTATGGTCAGCACCAAGTGGGTGTCGTCCAATACTAAGTGAGGGGATGAGTGAAGCTTTAGAGGTGGTACCTAAAATGTAGTCGACAGTGCACTCACCTCCCCCGTGAGGGAAGCAAGTAAGTCCGCCCGAACCTGGCCAACGCTTCATCCCGTTATATATAACGAGCTGATGTTGACTGCCTAGCTCAAGTAGATGTCTGCCATATCCGGTGGTGTCCTGACCCATATCCACCGATACTCTATTGGTGCTCATCTCATCTGGGTCTCTAGCCCTCATGAGATGTGGGTGATCCATGTCGTATGCCTCGCACTGATGTGACTGAGTGCGGCCATTGAAGTCCCCCACAAGGAAGACTTCACCTAGTGTGCTGTAATGTAGTATCTCATCTGAAAGTGATGTGTATGGTGAATCTCTGTCTTGGATCGGTCCCCCAAGATCCTGTCCTGCGTATCGAGATCCGCCTGGAGGGAAGTAGCTTATAGCAATGTAAATCCAGCTCCCTTGTGCTATCTGCATGCGAACCCACATGTATCGTGCCTCCTCATCTCTTCCTATAATGTGGATCCGGCTCTGTATCTCCTCTCTAAATACAATGGCCACACCATATAAAGAATGGTCACTTGTGTCTAGATGTGTCCAAGCAGATGTATGATTGCATTGGAATAATAGTTCTTTGTCGATGTTTTACATGAGTTTATCTTTGAATGATACTTTATTGTTTCTGATTTTCTCTGTACATGTTGTTGAACTTACAGGTGGTGCCTGCATGGCTTAGCTGCTTACCAATAAGAAATGATCTAGTTGAGGCCAAAATAGTTCATGATCAGCTCTGTTCGATGGTTGAAAGGTAATTATTCTGAATCAATGCATCTTTAGAACCCCAAATCCCATTTCCTTCTGGTACCCTCTTTTCCTTCTTTTCAAGAATCCCCGAATTTTAACGAAGTAAAGAATGGTAAAAAATGCACACTCTCTTTGAGTTAACAGGCTGACCTTATCCAAATTTTTGCATGTAATGTTGAAGTGCTCTTCCTAAGCTGCATCTATTTGTTTCATAGATCTGATCCAGTGGTACTGGGAGCAAACAATCAGAATCTTCCACAAATTATCTCAATTTTTGCAGAGGTATTTCATCTTCTCCTGCTTTTTTTCTCTGCAGTTTTTTTCCCAAATACTTTTTTGGGTAAGATTCAAGGTAATACCAGACAATCAATCATTGAGTGCATACCACCATATTTCCGGGCATATGCATAGATTCAGGTTCTTCATATTTTCATTTGGTTTTGCATGCATGGTGCCAGTGGAATGGTATATGTAAGTATTATGTGTACCGATCAGAGCTATGTACCGTGTCTTGATGGTAAGAGCATCTATACAAAGTAAGTATATTTGGAGTGTTTATGGTCTTTGACATGTTTATGGGGAATGTACAACTGGAATTTCAGTTTTGTCTCTCCAAGGGTTATGCACACACACACACCACCCACACACACACACACACACACACACACACACACACACACACACACACACACACACACACACACACACACACACACACACACACACACACACACCACACACACACACACACACACACACAACCCCCCCCCCCCCCCCCCCCCCCCCCCCCACACACACACACACACACACACACACACACACACACACACACACACACACCACCACCACAAAAAAATAAAAAAGAACATCACTTGCAAGCAATTGATATGAGAAGCAGATTTATGCAAGAGTTTTACTGAAAGGCCAAAATGCTTCTGTAGATGAATAAATAATTGTAGAAGTAAACTTATGTTTATAGATTTTCAAATCCTTCTGCTGCAAGATTCCAAATTAAATCTGGAATGTATGTCCCATTCATGAGATGACAAGAGGAGTGTTAGGAACCACTGTATTGTACCTCATTTAGATAGTCAAATAATCAGGGATTTTCTCTAGGATGACATACAGCATCAGTGGCTACCTTTCAAAAATTCAACCTTGCAAAGCGTTGCATGATATGTCATTGATTATTTTGTACTGCCAACATATTTATGAGATGATTTCATAGACTGCTAGTGTCCTCACTAAGGAGAAATTTTCCTTTGAGAAATCCTTGACCAACCATGCCATCTTTTTTTAATTTTGCAAAAAACACCAATTTTTTCTTCTCTGAGCTCTTGTTTTTCATGATCCAGGTCCTGATAGCTGGTAATGACCTTGCATCTGAGACAACAGTGGATCGGGTTGTCAATTTTCTCAGAAGAATACAGCAGTTGTTGCCTTCTTCTGCTTTGGCATCTACCTGGTCTTCCTTACACCCACAGCAGCAAGCTGTGTTGCAATCAGTTTTGTCCCCTCAACCATCATGTTAAGTACATTGTCATGAAAAGAAGTTTTACAGACTTCAGATTACTATCCCGATTAAAGCATAGTAAGCCTCTTCTTGGGTGTCATCACCCTTTGATGTATACATAGGCCCTATGAAGAGAGCCCACTCAAGCCATTTGTACCTACATATCGGTTTTGCTTTGGCTGGAGTGATGGCTTTAGAGTCCAATTTCTTTCCCTTTGGAAGCTCTTCATTTATTCTATTCATTGGAGGATGCATCAATCCAGTCTCATACACCTGTTTCTATTGTAAATAACTTTTAAAAAATGTTGTTCATGATATTTAGTCTTTTGTGGATTTAACTTTTACTTCTAGTGGGTAGGCTAAATTTGCAAATGCAAGGATTGCGGATTCACGTGGGTTGTCGAGATTCTGGATTGAAGTAGTGATTAAGTTTCTACTTGAGAGCACTCTCTCTTTTCTTTGTGTACATGTACATGTCCTTATTTATGTACATGTAAGCATGATGGTAATGGTCAATGCTTTGAATGATCTCATTTGATTTAGGATCTCAAAGTATTTAAGCATTGAAGGATTATGGCTCACTTGGGTTAGAATGAATGCTTGAGCTTATGGACTTGCTTTGTATGCCCTCTTCATGTGGAGAGCTTGGTGACAATGGATGAATCCAAATATAGCATAATTTTCGTATGAGACTGCTCACAGCATGAAAAGTATGTACTCTTGATCAAATTCATTTATTCCATGAAAATATGGTTGTTGGGGCAGCAATTCTCGGTACTCAACCTTAGAGATGCCAAAAGTGTGAAGTAAGTGTCATCCAATTTTTGTTACCAATGAGCTTGGGACAACAAGATTGAACTGTAAATATTTTGAAACAAAGGGTAGTATTCATATCAGGAAGTACATGGGTTGATGGGATGTTCTTGTGCATGTGGCACTTAAAATAGCATACAACTTGAAAGCTAACGTGTATATCAAGGATTGCACGATCCCAATAAGAAAAAAATGCACATGATTATGACTAACTTGACTAGCCATCCAAGTAATAAAAGAAGCATGTTTTCCAACAAAAAGATGTATCTATGTATGCATGTATTTATGCATAGCATCTAAATGTATAGATCTAGTGTTGCATAATTGTTGCCAAATTGAACAGGCCTTGGTTGGATTAATCTGAAGTAGGGCAACGGCTATAGCAGCCCAAAGTGACCTGGTTGACCTCTAGTCAACCTCCAGCCAACCTTCGTAGACTGAGGCCGATTTACTTCTCCTTTCTTTTGACTAGGTGGGCGTTACCAATCCATATCACATTAGTCTGAGGCATAGTGTCTGATTTACAAGTCTACCTCGGTTCTCGACTTTGCATCCGGTATGAATATATGAGTAAAGACTCATGAAGGTGGTAACTGGTAGTTAGGTTGAGTATTCATTTGTCCAATCCTCAACTGCGATTGTCAGTCTGGAATCTGGATACATGAGTCATTTCCCTTTATAAAGGTGAAGCCTTAGATAGCTGGTGGTGGCGTCTATCATAGTGGACGACGGCAGAGGGCTTGGACCCACTGGCAAGTTTCTTTGGTGGATCCCTTACCTGCTCCTCTTGGCACCGCGCACGCGTGCGCGCGCGCGCGCACACACACACACACACACACACACACACACACACACACACACACACACACACACACACACACACACACACACACACACACACACCCCAAAAAAAAGAAGCCAAAAAAAATTCCCCCCCGGGTTAGGTGGTAGACAAGTCGTCTTCCCCAGGTTACAAAGTTTTTGTAGAAGGTTGTCAAGGTCACCCCCTGATGTTAAGAATTTCTACCAGCATCAAACTCCTCCAACAGAGAGTACATGCAAGACTCTAGCAAGAAGAGCACACAGGTGTTGATGGCAAGAAGAAGTTTGAACACAGACAGTGGTTGGCTTCAAGTGGAAGGGTTATGGATGAGAAGACCTAGTGGAGGTAAGTTCTTCTTTGCCTGACCAAAGTCCTTGTTTATTAAGTGGTTTGCATTGTTGGTTCTCTGGGTAAAGTCTGCTTATGTAGAGCAAGAATGATTCGCTCTGTCTTCTGTTGTCAGTCTAGTTTTGAAAGTAGTTTGATGTGGCACATGTGGTGAGCATACGCCAAGTCCATTATTGGTGATTTCATTCATCTATTGTTGATCATGTGCACTCTCATCTATCTCTTATTGGTCCTTCATACTCTCATCTATTTGAATCTAATTATAATATGCTGTAATCCTGTTTATTAGAATCTAGCCCACTAAAACATGTAGAGTGCTCTACTAGTACTCTATTTGGTGACATGCTAAAAGTGATTAGTGTGTGAGGAGCTAAACTAGGCCAGAATGTGTTAAGGGCATGCTCCAAGGAGAACCTACTCTTCGATTGTAGCAACCTATTTGAACTACAGTATGTATGTATGTATGTATGTATATATGACACAAATCAAGAAATGTATGTACTTAAATGTATACAAATCGGAAATGTAGTTCTGCATGTATTTATATAATGTGTATGTGAAGAGATGAGTGCTGAACTGCTATCACTTTTCCTACAAACTCCATCTTTGCTCCACATCTCCTAATTGACTATCTTTGTCCGCTTTTCCACCATATCTTCTCCCACCTGGTATGTATTTAATGTATAGCATACAAATTGGAAATATACGTCTGTACATATGTATATAACATGTATGTGAAGATATGAATGCTGAACTGCTGGCACTTTTCCTACAAACTCCATCTTTTGCTCCATCTCTCCTAATCTACTATTTTGGACGTCTTTTCCACCATCATATCCTCTCCTACCTGGTTGTTATGGTTGCTACACCCTCCATTCTTGTACATACCACTTCGTTTTCTGCTGTTCATATGTCTCCATATGACTGTAGCTGAACTCAAGTGATATAGACTACTGTCGGATGATCCTAAGTAGTTATTGCAGCAATCAGTGCAGCACGTCTTCTGAGATGCAGCAGCAGCCTATTGAGACAAGTTCTTTAGCGAATTTTCCTTCTTTTATTGCTGGCCACATTTTGAAAGAAGGAATCAACTGAGACGCTCAAACACTATTTCATGAATGTTTGTGTTTCAATATTGAGGGGTAGTCCTGTAGGTATGTGACAAACCTTCCCAGTTGTTGATGTTGCACAACATATTGATACCTGGATTCAACATGATGTGGTTCATGTTTCCAGCTCAGGTCATGGATTGTATGAATTACCTTGGAAACTCCTATAGATCATGATATTTGGCCTAGTCATTGAGGTGTTTAACTGTTTAGGGGAGGAATCTATGTTTTCCTTGAAAGCCTGTCTGCCATATACATTGCCATATAAATTGACTACTTTGGTTTTGTCTGTTGACGGGATGAGTTTATCTCTTTCATTTGCATTTGTATCTGTATGAGTCCATCTTCATTTTGTGTTTAAGAGACACTCCATTTCTCGTTATTTTAGTTATATGTCATTGTATTTCAGTACCTTGCCATTTGCTTCTACCATTGTAATCATTCTTTTTCAAGGGAAATTATCCCACATGTGATGTACTTTGGAGAGCCTCCTACTCTATATAAGGATGGTCTCTCCCCCACTTTCTAATTGGTTAGAAGTTTGGAGAGCTTACTTCATGCTCTTGGAAAACTCATTTCTAATCAATGTGAGTTTACCAATTTCTTGGTGTACTGACTTCGATTCTTTCACTCTTTCATTTGTGAGTACACTCTTCTTTTTATTTTGCTTTTGCATGTTTACTCTCTACATGGTATCAAAGTGTTAGCTGGAGGTCTCAGTGGTTCTTCTATTGATGGTGCATTTGGAGGTGGTGGAGGTGCTCTTTGTGGCATTCATTTGGTGGTGAAATTATTTCATCTTCTTCCTTGTGTTTTGGTGAGCATTTTGAATGCTCTTTGCCCTCCCATTCATCTTTTTGTACTATTTTTTGCTCCATCCTATCCCTGCTCTTAAGTTTTTATGAGTTTCATGGTCTTATGATATCATTCATGGCCTTTGTGATGCATCTCTATTTTTGAAGTGGTTATAACTACTCTCGTCGAATCATTTAATCTCTTTACTAAGTGTGTGATGATTCCTTCATTTAACAGTTCATTCTTCATCATAATGATTCATCCTCTCTAGCTTTAAGTTGGAGTCCCATGTACATTTGCTAGTGAGTTAGCTGCAACTGAATTAGAGTAGAAGCTGCTATAAATCAATGCTTGGTGGTTGCAACTTCTCCCTCTTCGCATGGCAAATAGAGTATACTTGGACTATTCATGCTCCTTGCATCCATGTACACCAAATTGCCTATGTTCGAGCCTACATAACAAAGAAAAGATTTTTAAAAGCATTACGAGGCAGGTACACAGAATAGACAGTGCTCTCTATTGTTGTTGTTGGTTTTTTTTTTGGGGGGTACTCTCGTATGTGATCATGTAGAGGTATTTCTTTTCTTCATGCATATCTTTATAGCTAGCGTCTCCCTATATCCGTTCTCTCAATCCATACTCAGCACATAATGACCTCACTCTGAAGTATTAAGCCCTTATGCACCCACTTACTTTCATCTCATACGAGTAGATTATATAGCAGGCCATCTAGCACAGGTGGAACAGGAGGCCATGTGTTATCTACACATAGGCTTGAATCATGCTGTCTGATGACGGATTCATCATGTGTGTGTGTGTGTATATATATATATATATATATATATATATATATATATATATATATATATATATATATATATATATATATATATATATATATAGATAGATAGATATAGATATAGATATAGATATAGATATAGATATAGATATAGAGAGAGAGAGAGAGAGAGAGAGAGAGAGAGAGAGAGAGAGAGAGAGAGAGAGAGAGAGAGAGAGAGAGAGAGAGAGAGAGAGAGAGAGAGAGAGAGAGAGAGAGAGAGAGAGAGAGAGAGAGAGAGAGATTTTTTAACCTCTATTAGAGGCCAAAACCGGCCTATGAGACAAAACATATACATCAGTATGATCCAATCCAGTGTGATCCCAAAAGGAAAATAAAATAAATTGTGAGTACAAAACAGAGTATAAAAGGAGTGGATAAGAGCTGGTATCGAGGGTGTGGGGTGCTATGGGTACGCACTCTATATGCTCAAGAGGTGAGATACAAATATGATATGCATAGGGGGGGGGGGGGGGGGGGGGGGGGGCTCGGTGGTGTCATAACCCTCTAAATGCCTGGGGTGGGTGTAGGATATAATGCTTGGTGGGTAGGGCATGAGGGCGAGCCTCAAAATGCTCTTCACGTCGAGATCGGCAGGGGTGCAGTGTTGAGGTCTCCGTATCTCGATGTCCTTGTGTGCGTGAATCGCCTGAATCTCTTTGGTGGGGACGGGCTCTCCAGAGTGGGGGTCTCGGTTGTCGGCGCTGTCGTCTAAGCTCCACTGCTCTCTGTAATGTGACACCCCGCGTCGAGCTGGGTCCCCGAGTGGCTGTGGGTGTGAAAAGATTTGTAATATGAGTCTGGGGGGTTGGGTGTATCTCATTTGCTGGAGAAGCGAGGCACGGCGGCGTTGGAGGTCTACTAGGAAACGACCTAGAGGGTGCTGGTCCTCTGTCTCCAATAAAGCCTTGATCTCTCTGGCCCCCCCGAAAAGCTGTGGGTAGTGTTCTCTGATATCCTCATATGCTTGGCATCTACATGTGTAGTGCTCCTCGTCCTCCACCTCCTCTTGGCATATCTTGCATAATCTCTCACCCCTAGGGGTATTTGTCACTCACCCAACCTCAATCTGGAGCTGGTGTGATGATACTCTTAGCTTCCCAATGGGCACTCTCTCTGTTGGTGCCATGTATGTATCCATGTATCGTGGTCTCTGAATGAAACCATCCGTTGTCACTATCAGGAAGTGCTCTTTGTGGGAAGAGGCTCGCGTGGTGCTATCCATGTCTCCCTGACGTGTATCCATAGTAGGTCTTGACAGATGATTCTGTTCCTCTCCAAACGAGAGAGGGGAATGTAGGGGGAAGAGAGGTCATAATGAAAAGGAGGGAGGTCGGTAATGCTCATGCCATGGTATGCCAACCATTGGTAGGTCTGTGCATACCATACTCTCTCATGTCTTGTCTCTACCAAATGTTTAGAGCTCTCAAATGCAATCCTGGTGAGTCGACTGATGGGGAGCTCTCTAACTCATAATAAAGGTCACCAGCTGAAAGAGGGCCTCCACTAGCATCGGTGGTGTGCCAAACTCAGCTCGTATAATGTCATGTGGAACGGAGGGCTTGCTGCGGAGCAAACGTGAGATCATTGTGAATGGGGCCTCTCAATCCGCATCCACATCGCCTTCGTGATGCCTGGTGCCCATGTTGCCGTTGCGTACATCAATGCGGGTCACTAGAGTATCAAAGAGCCACCCCTTAGTCCAGGGCTCCTTAAAATGTGCCTCCAGCAAGTGCCGCATAGCCTCACGTCAATCTACGTCGACTCGGTATATAACGTGCTCGCCCTGTAGTCGCGTGTGGTCTGCTGAACGGCCATGCTGCAGCCTATGGATGGCCTATCGTACCATGCCTGCCGTGAATAGGTTGGATGTTACAGGACGCGGTGTGGGAGGAATCGGCAATGGGGCTGTCCTGGGACGTCATATAACCTCTAGGCGTAGGTGTGCCAAGTTTGAGGATGTGCTATGGGTGTAGGTTGGCGTGGCTCATGTAGGGGCCTCCATGCAGTGGCGCAATCCCTACTCATGAGAAGTTCAAACAGCTTTGCCTCTTGTCGTTCGTTGAAAGCTCGCGGCTTCCGGTGTATGAGAGCTCGCATTTGTCGTCGTGCCTCCCTCTCCGTGATGGATCCTAAGATACTTTGTGCTATCGGGTGTCGGTATAGTCGTCTACACTCCTCATCGTACCATCTATTTTGGGGTGTATGCCCCAGCTGTGTCGAATTTGGGATGTTGTAGGTGGTGTATGGGAAACTGAGAGTAGCGGATGTGTGGAGGATCGAGGAGAAGTGGGCGGTGAGGGTGTCCAATGGGGCGGAGGGATCAAGGGAGTAGATGCCCTCACGAACATGGGAGCTATAGATGTGTGCTAGCTCATGTCTAAAGGTAATGGTGGTATGGGCATGCGACTGTATGGTTGTGGGGTGCGGTGTGCATGATGAGCCGTGTATGGATAGGGTGAGATATCTGTGATCAACTCCAATCGGTATGGGTGGGATGGTGAATGAGGTGATGAGATGTGTCGCCTCCGGGGGTCGAATAACATAGTCTACCACATTGCCTCCATCTGGTGTCGTGGGTGGGATGCAGGTGAGACCACCCGAGGTGGGCCAGGTCACCATCCCATTATAGATAATGAGACGGTGTGTTTCTCCCATCTGGAGTAGGTGTCGACCGTATGAGGTGGGTGTGGCGGTGTTGACTGAGGCTCTGAGTGTAGACACGTCCTCCATGGTGCAAAGCATTTCGGGGTGGTCAAAGTCGTAGATATCACACTAGTGGCTTTGAGTGCGGGCATTGAAGTCTCCTACAAGGAAGACTCCACCCATCCCGGTATACTCCATAATGGTGTGACTGAGGTAGTCATATGGCGATGGAGTGTCTAGTCCCTCCCCCTATGAGGGTTGCTTGGGGATATGTGTGAAGCCCGAGTCAATGGGTGCAATATAGCATACAACAAAACAAGCTGCTCTCTCCTATGATAGTTGGGGCATATCCACATAAAACGTGCCTCTGGGTCTCTGGCTACCACCTGTACCCTGTGTTGTAGGGATTGTCTATAGAGCACGACTGCTCCTCCTGATCCTCATGTAGTGTGTTGTCGCATCTATTGGCAGTGAGCTGACTCCCACCTATAGCCCTCAATCTTCGGTAGGCTCCTCCCCGAGCTCTCATGTGTCTTTGTCAAGAAGATCATGTCCGTGCCCTCCATCACCTCCTCGAGGTGTCTTGGATGTGTCCACAAAGATCCATTGCAGTTCCATATTGCAATGCGCACCTCCTGCTGTGTCGTCTCATAGGTCGTGAATCCCTAGTCAATGGATCGTTCATCGATGATGACACGACTGTCTTTGTATAGGTCACGATGTCCCTTGTGTCGGGCTTGGAGGACACACGGCATGCATGCACATCTATGCTCTACCTGCATCCATGTGAGGTCCTCATCCAAATAGATCGGTGTGCCCGATGTAGTGTGTAGTACCACCAGAATTCCATAACCAAGTAATTAGGTCTCAAAATTCTGTCGTTAAGATCCTGTCACTTTTGAAGATTATCAACACAAAATCATGTTGTGTGGCTAACAAATATCAAGTGAAGATATGGCTATGAAGCTTCTAAACAAACCCCCTAAATCATATGAGAGATTATTAATGACCCTCTACAATCGAGATCAAGTCTTGAGAAGAAGTATGAAGACTTTTGCTTCTCCACGACTTATATGTAAAGTCTTTGATATCTCAAGAAGTGGCTATGAAAGCTAGAGAATCCTTCAACAAAGCTAATCACTCTGGTAATCAGTCTAGCAATGTTTCTAAGCAAAGCTCCAACAACTCTACATGTATTATTGCAAGAAATTAGGCCATATTGAGAATTCTAGCAATGCTTCTAAGCAAAGCTCCGACAACTCAGTGAAGACATCTGAACAAAAGCCAATGCACCAATCATTTCTAGCTCATCATAATAATGGATATTTGATAGTTGAGCAACCTTCCATATGTGCAAGAATTGCCAGTCCTTTTGGGTAGAAGATCACAAAGGTGAAGTCTACTTACTAAATAATAAGTCTTTTAATTGAAGATAAAGACAAAATATACATTACAAACCTCAAAGAAGAATGCAAAACCCTATCAAATGTGCTCTTTGTACCAAATCTTTGAATGAATCTCCTTTGAGTGAAAGCTCTTACATGTTATCACAAATAAGTTCTCTTTGACAAGACATTAGTGAAGGTGATTGATCCGAATACTCATGACATAATAGCTCATATCATCTAGGATGAAGGCTTATATAATATTTCTTGTTCCTCAGTAAGGAATCCATTTCCACACTTTGGCACCAGAGATATGGATGTACATGCTTAGGGCTTGCTATTTGTAAAAAAAAATGGTTCATTTCATGAATAGAAGAAGTTAGAGACATCCTCTAAAGCAAAATATTCACTTTTTTTTGTTGATTTTGAAGTGGGTTTTGTGAGTATTTCCATGGCAAAAATTGATTCATTTGATGAATAGAGGAACTTAGAGAGCTCTTCCAAAGCAAATCTTATCACTTTTCTTTCTTGTTGATTTTGAATTGAGTTTTGTGAGTATTTCCATGAATTTATATCACAGATGTGTAGTATAATATGTATACATGACATTCATTGATGTATTCTTAGTCTAAGTAATTAAGATTAGAAGTTAGAAATTGTTTTCTTATGAATGTGTGAAGTTTTGAAAATCATAATTCTCACATTAAGGGTTACAAATAAAGTTGGAACTAGTATTTTAAATATATCTTATGAAAAATGACACACTTTAGACACTTAAATCATTGAAGAAGATTATTTTTATCTCAATATATGATTTAAATGTGATTTATCAACAAAATTCATAAGTGTTTGAAGTCTATTGCTTAGATCATATTGATTAATGATGTGCAGATCTTTGCTTGGTATTTCTTTTGAATCACTGATTAGAAAGGGGTTAGGGTTGCATACTTTTCTGATTGACAATTTAATGTTTGTGGTTGGTCTTTTATGCTATCTTGTAGTTGATCTTAAAAATACTATTGTAAAATCAATCAAGTGTGACATATATGCTAAGCTTGCACTCAAGGAAAGAAACATAGGGCTACTGTGCCAAAAGAAGCCTCCACTCGAGCAAGGAATCCTCTAGCCATTGTCCACATGGGCCTTTGTGGATTCATGAATACCCATGACTAAGTGGATCAATTTTCTTAGTTCTCTAGATACATATGGGTGTATTTTCCCAAATCAAAGGCAGATATGTTCTCTAGATTTAAAGAGTCAAGTTGAGAAAGAGGCATCTACTTTAATAAGGACTATCAGATCAGATGGAGGTAGTGAGTTCATCAATCATGACTTTTATATCTTCCTAAGGCAAAAAGGCATCAAAAGGCAAGTAACACATGTTGGAGTTTGAGATCTGGGAAACCAAACAAACAACATAAGGAAGAAGAAGAAGCTTGAAACACAACACCCAATATTAAATGTATTACCAAGTGAAGGTACAACCATAAGTAACCCATTAGGGTCATAGACATATATATAAGCCATGAGAAAAAAAAAATCCTAAAAAGGAAAAAAAGTGCCTCGATACTCCTACGTGTGTTCACACACATTACTACCAAGGTATATCAACAAATCCCCCTTGGGAGGGATGCGGTGAACAAGGAGATGGCACTCATGTATAAGGAAGTGCCAAGCTATGTGAAAGTGATCAATCTACAAAAGGAAGTAAGCCCAAAGTCTAGAAAGCTTCAATCTTCTCTCGAGGCAGAGCCTTTGTATAAAGATATGCAACATTATCCTGTGTGCGCACATATGCCAAATTGATCTCCAAAGGAGAACCTCTCCATGACATAATGATAATGCATCTCAATGTGCTTTGTGTGAGCATGGAACACTGGGTTCCTCACCAGTGTTGCATATGCAATGCATTGTGAACCTTCACAACATACGCTATGCAATGTCCCATTGCGTACGCATTCACAATGTGTTGCATACAAATAAAAAAAAGGACCCTCCCAGCGGGCCGAAAACGGTCCGTTGGAGGGCCCTTTTTCATTTCACTCCAGAGCAGTGAACAGACAGAGCTATGAGAGCATTGAGCACTCAGAGCACTCAGCAAAAGGTGGAGAGAGAGAGAGAGAGAGAGAGAGAGAGAGAGAGAGAGAGAGAGAGAGAGAGAGAGAGAGAGAGAGAGAGAGAGAGAGAGAGAGAGAGAGAGAGACTCTTAGCCATCATGCCTTAGCTAAACAAGAGTGTTGGCAACATGTCACAAGCCAAGGGAAATTTGGCATAGGAGGTAGTGAGATGGACGTGTAAATTATGTGGGTACAAAGGGACAAGGGCAGATAGAATAAAAGCCTATCTAGCACGATTTGGAGGTGTAGGTGTTGGTCCTTGCTCCAAGCCAATTTCGGAGAATATGAAAGAAGAGCTTTTGAGGAATCGGTTGCAACGCGAGAATCAAGAAGAGGTGTTAGAACACCTACAGCTAGCAGTGCATAAAGCTTAGTTCCTCAAGGGAAATCATCACAAGCATCTCAAGGGGAGTTTCCTTCATCCCCTCTCATTGAGGACTTGGAGACCGAGGAGGCAACACATGCATCTCAACATCAACAAAAGAGGCCACGGGAGAGTCAAAGCATTCCTACAAGTGGTGCAAGTGTACATGCAGCATCCATACGGGCTAGTTTGCAAAAGCAAGGGAAGCAGGAGGCCACCCAAAGTATTATGAAGCTCTGGATTAAGTGTGGTCTAAGTTTTAATGTAGTGTGCACTCCTGCATGGAAAGAGGCCATGAAAATGGTGAGTAGGCTTGGGGTTGAGTGGGAAGGGCCTTCTTATGAAGAGCTAAGAGGAAGTGAGCAGAGAAGAACAAAAGAGACTGTGCAAAAGCAATTGGAGCCTATGCAAGAGACTTGGAAGAAATATGGCTGCACTTTGATGTGTGATTGATGGACATACATTAGGAAAAGAAATGTATATAATATACTTGTTCATTGTTGCAAAGGCACTATGTTCCTACGTGCCATTGATGCATCTACTCCAGGCCTATCCATCACAGGGAAGTACATATTTGGACATATTAGATAGACAATTTTGGACATTGGAGTAGGGAATGTTGTCCAAGTCATAATGTACAATGGAAGTAATTGTGTTTCCATGGGGCGGAAGTTAGAGGAGGAGTTCCCATCCATTGTATGGACTCCATATGTAGCTCATAGCATAGACTTGCTGATTGAGGATGTCAGGAAGGTCCCTTGGATACATGAGATTTTTTCCACATGTCAGAGAGTGATCACCTTGTGCACGAAGAGGCCAAAGTTGCTTGCTATTTTCAGATCATAAAGTGATTTGCAGCTTCTTAGGCCTGTAGAGACCATATTTTCTTATATGTGCATTGTGATGGAGAGATTGCTTCGAGTGAGATAGACACTTATGCAGACAATTGTTTCTTCTGAGTGGTTGGCATGGAGTGGTCATACAACCAAGAAAAAAGAGACGGTCTGCATTACTTGTTTGAGTCAGAACTTCTGGAGAGAGGTAGAGGCTCTAGTGGGAGTGATATAGCCTCTATATTCCATGCTACGCATCATTGAAATGGAGGGGAGTACTAGGCTGTGTCTATGAGTATATGGACTGCGTTGGGGAGTTCTTGTCTTGATGCACTTCTATTTCTTCAGACAGGTACGCTATACACATTTTGATAATATTACATTCAAATTTTATTATTCTTATTTTTATTACCAATGACATGCTTAAGTCTTGATTCTTGATTCTTGAATAAATAGGCTTCATGAGATTATATCTATATGGAGGGATCGATGGGATTGGTTCCATTGACCGATTCATGGCATGGCTCATATTCTATACCCCTTATGGAGATCTGGGAGGAAGATGTCATAAGGTTGATAGTGCATGGACTTCATACATATGCAGATTATATGCTGATGATGTTGATATGCGCGTGGCACTCGAGGATCAACTCCTACTATTCCGAAACTATGGGGGTAGTTTTGGGAAGGACACCGCCATGCTTCGGTCTAGTCAGTTGTCATCTGTGTCTTGGTGGGAGAAATATGGTCAATCTGAACTTGATTTGGTAAGTAGTAACTTGTAAGTCACATTTAATTCATAATTTGTAATTGATAATTCAAGAAAATAATGCATTTTTTATATGGAACATGTAGAGATCACTTGCCATCCGCATTCTTTCATAGGATTGTAGTGCTAGTCCACTGTGAAAGAAATTGGAGCACTTGTGCCCTCTTCCACACAAAAAAGAGGAATCGATTATCTATTGCACAGTTGGAGCGGATAGTATATTGCCACTGCAACTTACGTCTTTTGGAGACCGGAGGTCACACAACGGATGTGCAACACGTGAACATTGATCATATTGACGTAGAAAAGGTTCGTGAGATGCTTGCTATATGTTCAGAGGAGTTGGACCTTTACATCATGCTTTATCAAGAGTTGACCAAGCCACATCATCAAACTCGCTCCCAGAGATGTGCTCGATCACAAGACATAGATTTTGCATCGACTTCAGGGGCCTCTACTAGTTCTGCTCCACATGGTAGAGAGGATGAGGATGAGGATGAGGTTGAGGATGAGATGTCATCAAATACTGAGTCAGATTTTGATGATTGACTCTTCGATTTACTTGGACATGTGACATGTCATATGACTCATGCGTCATTAACCATATTTATGGACATTCGATATGTATTTATGACATTTAGATGATATTATGATTATTTCTTGACTCTTTACTCTTCTGGTGACTCATCTATTTGCATTGTATTTGTAATTTGTGCCCTCATTTATAATTTATCTGGTGCATTGAAGTTTTGATGGTGAATTTATTGAATATTCACATGAAGTTTGAATTAGTGTCCACTATCAAGTGAATATAAGTTTTGATTGTGAAATGTGATCTATAATGTAGTATTGCCTCCAAACTAACTTAAAAGTTAAAAGCTAATGTGCATTGTGATCAAATTCTAAGTAGTTAAGCTGAAACTTGAAATGCATTATGCAAGTCAAAAGTTAGAACTTAGAAGTCGATTTTCGATTATATATGATATGTTTAAATGTTGATATATAATGCTTATATGTGGTTTTTGAATATATTCAAGCACTTATAAGAGGGTTTATACATTTAGGATATTTAAAATCTAAAAAAATATTGAAAATTTGACTAAAAAAAAAGATTTGTATGCAACTTGATCTCAACTTCTAGTTTGCAACTTCATCACGTTGCTAATGCATTGCTAACGCGTTGCCTACGACGTTGCCATCTTGTAGCCAACCACATTGTTCCTCATAACTACCAATGCGCCCTGAGAATTAATGAAGATGGTGGTGACAGAAGACTGACCAATACCCAAATCAACCAAAAGGCATCTGAACCACACACACTCAACAATCACTGTAAAAGTTGCTCTATAGTTAGCCTCACAACAAGAAGTGGCCACAGTAGGCTGCATCATGCTCAACCAAGATATGCATGATCTGCCACACATGAAGCAAAAACCACTAGTGGATACACGAGTGCCATAAGAACCAGCCCAAAGTCACAAAAAACATATATATCTCGCGATAGTGATCTCCCCTTGAGATAAAACAATCCAAGTAGCCAGGCATCACTCAAGTAGTGAAAGATGTGCTTAACTGTCTGCCAATGTTTCAGACCTGAGCAATGTCTAAACTTGCTCATCTGAGAGACAACAAACTAAATATCAGGCAGTGTTATGCATGATTAAATCAAGCATCCAATAGCCTCTTGATAGAGAACAACTTTTAATGCATCTCGAACATCATGAAGACTCGATTGTAAACCTGTATCCATAGGAGTGGCAATAGGTTTGCAACCTTCAAAGCCGAAAAGGTGCAATAATGTGTGAATGTATTTTGTATGACAAAAAGCTATTCCCCCATCAACTAGCATAAATTGAATGCCCAAATAATGTTGCAAATGCCCCAAATCTGACATCTCAAAGGAGGCATGCAAATATGCCTTAAAAAATAAGCAATATGCTTCTCATTAGGACCAGTCAGTAGCATATCATCAACGTAGACTCAATCAAGTAGGCATGTATCTTTTCATACCAAGCACATGGTGCTTGCTTCAAACCATATTGCCTTTTTTAACGTGCATACTTTGTTTTTGTGCCCTTTTTATACTAAACCACATGGTTGAAAAACATACACTTCTTCATGTAAGTCATCATTCAAAAATGCAGTTTTAATGTTCAACTCATGTGCATTCCAACCATGATGAGCTACAAATGTAAAAATACTAGGAACTATGGTCATTCGGCATGTGGGAGCAAAGACCTCATCAAAAGCAATGCGTTTTTCTTGAGCATAACCTTTTGAAAGAAGCCTAGACTTATACCTGTCAACTATTCCATCAGGCTTATGCTTCAACTTGTATACCCATTTAGTCCCAATGGCCTTTTTGCCCATAGGCAAATGACATAAAGACCACATACCATTCTTCATAATAACATCATATTCTGATTGCATAGCAGCCATCTAATTTTTTGAAGTTTGTGCATGAGCAAAAGAAACATGCTCATTTACATCATAAAGATTGGCAAAGGACCACAAATATCACTATGAGCAAGGTGCATTTTTTGAGTAGCTTGAGTTGAACCATCTTGTGGGAAGGATTTTGCCCAAAATATAGCCTTCATAAACATGTTACCAAGTGCCTCAATTTTGGGTAGAGAAGATTTGTAGACTCTGCTTTAGGTATATAGATATTTGCAACAACCATTCCAGCCTCTTTTGTAGCCAGTTTTGGACAAATCTTTATGACATGATGATTATCTTATAATGTCTATAGAATTGATTTTTCTTCTTTGTTTTGTTCTCCTCTTTGTCTCCCTTTTTTGAGTGTGTAGCATTAAAAAATTTTTGTTTACTAGTAAATGAGCTTCATTTACCTTTGCCCTTCTGACTAGCTAAGAAAGCTTGATTTGCAACATGCATACTGGACCTATTCTGCTTGGATTGATCTTCCTGTAACAAAACATAGACTAACTCCTTAAATATTAAGTCATTTGGATTGCCTTTCATCATCAACCGAAGAGTAGAAGCAAAACTCTGATATGAATCTGGAAGACTATTGAGAATGGTATGCACAAGTGAACTATCTAGAAAGACTTTGCAAAAATCAACTACTCCTTCAAATCTTTGATCTTTTTCAAAAAATTATCCCTATGATCTCCTTCATTCATATGCTCGCTGTCCAATTGTTTTCAAAGATGAGCAACACGAGCCTCATTTCTTGCTTAATATAAAGTGGTACATGTATCCTAAGCATCCTTTATTGTTTTGCAAGAGCGAATGTGAGGGATAATGGCACATTTGAAAGAAAAAGCTATCAATGCATGTGCATGAGCATCTCTACCATCCTAACAAAGTTGTTTTCTAGGAGGTGTAACAAGAACTCTAGCACATAGATGAATCTAAAGATGAGTCTTCAATACCATCTACATGACCTTCAATAACTGTATTTGCACGTGTAGTAGGTCGTTTTTCATTACTCTGCATAATATTCCACAGTCCTTTTGTGATCAATACATGACCCATCGTATATGCCCATAATAGGTAATTGGTACCATCCAAGTGGTCTTCAACAGTCAACGTATGGAATACATCATTGTTTTCAGCCATGGCTAGTGACTAGAAAACCCTGATGCCAAAAAATGAGTGTATCTCAAAAAGTTGAACAAAAGTACCCTGTCAAGCTCTGCTAAATATGTAGTAGATTATCAAATCGAAAACTGTGTATGTTCTTGGAGTTTGAGGTATATGGAAGCACACAACAACACAAGGAAGAAGAACAAGCTTGGAGAACAACACATAATACTGAATGTATTACCAAGAGAATGTACAAAGATAAGTAACCTATTAGGGTAAAAAGCGTATATACAAGTCGGAGGAGAAAAACATCCTAAAGAGGGAAAATAGTGCCCCGATGGTCCTAATGTGTTCATACACATCACTATCAAAATATATCACTAAATTCCCCCTGGGAGTGATGTGGTGAACAAGAAGCTCACACTCATGTATAAGCAAGTGCTAAGCTGTCTGGAGTCAATCCACAAAAAAGGTTTGCAATGTTCTCCTGTGTGAGCACATATGCAAAACTGATCTCTCTAGCAGAGAACCTCTCCTTCACATAATGATAATGCATCTCAATGTTTTTTGTGCAAACATGTAAGATGGTGGTGGCAAAAAATTGACCAACATCCAAATCAACCAAAAGGCATCTGAACCATCCACACTCAATTGTTGTTGTGAAAGCTTCCCTATACTCAGCCTCATAACTAGAAGTGGCAACATTAGGCTGCTTCTTGCTCAACCAAGATATGCATGAGCTACCTAGCATGAAGCAAAATCCATTCGTAGACATATGAGTGTCATAGCAACCAACCCAGTCAGAGTACAAAAAAGCATGTAAATCTAGCAATAGTGATCCTCCCTTGGAATAAAACAATCGAAGCAGCCAAGTACCACTCAAGTAGTGAAAAATACGCTTAACCACATGGCAATGCTTGACACCTCAACAATGCATAAACCTACTCATTTGTGAGAACTAATTGAATATCATGCCTAGTTATGCATAAGTAAATCAAGCATCCAACAACCTTCTGATAGATAACAACATCAAATGCATCTATATCATCATGAAGACTTAATCGCAAACTTGTTTCCATAGGAGTGGAAATAGGTTTGCAAAAGTCAATGCCAAAAATGCTGCTTAACATCAACAATATGCTTCTCATTAGGACCAATGAGCAACATGTCATCAACATAGACAACAATGATCAAAAGCACATAATTTGCATACTTAACATATAAGGTGCTCTCAGTTGGACTTATCTCAAAACCATGTGCAATCAAGTAGGCATGTACCTTTTGATACCATGCACATGATGCTTCAAACCATATAATGCCTTTTTCAACGTGCACACTCTCTTTTCATTCCATTTTTGCACAGAACCACCGGGTTGAAAAACATACACTTCTTCATGTAAGTCACCATTCAAAAATGCAACTTTAATGTTCAACTGATGTACATTCTAACCATGATAAGCTTCATGTGCACATATCCTATACACAGTAGTCATTCGACATGTGGGAGCAAAGGTCTCATAAAAAATCTAGCAAGCCAAATCCTTCGTTGTTCATGAAAAGGGATCACAATGAGGTTATCTATCAATGCATCTTTCTCGAGCATAACCTTTTACAACAAGCCTAGCCTTACCCTGTCAACTATTCCATCAAGCTTATGCTTCAACTTGTAAACCCACTTAGTGCCAGTGGCCGTCTTGCGAGGAGGCAAGTCACATAATAGCATCATATTTTGAATTCATAGCAATCATCCAATTTTTGAATGTTGTGCTTCATCAAATGAAATAGGCTCACTCTCATCACAAAGATTAGAGGCAACCATAACATAGAAATCTAATGCAAACGAAGCACTATGAGAGCCTGAATGCGTACGATATGGTAGATGTGCATCTAATTTGCTATCTCGCAAAGTCTCTCCTACCATTAGGCATATTTTGTGCCTCCTCTATATTGGCCCTCTTATCAAGAAGTGAATTATGTAAGCCTGCATCAGAAATGAAATGATCTGCATCATCACGTGGACCTTGTAAGGTTGAGAAATAGCCTCATTTGGAGAACCACTTGAATGTCCACCTGTGCAAAGAGGCAACAAAGTGTCATACATATCTTTGGAGCTAACTTATGTCTCCTTAGTACATAAAAGTAATGGTTGAATTGCATCTTCCACAAAAACAAGATCACGGGTAACCAAAATGCATTTAGTCTATGGATGATACAGACGATAGCCTTTACTTTTAGAACTGTACCCAACAAAAAAACATTTCATTTCTTTATCATCCGATTTCCTGCATTGTTGTTCAAGCAAGAATGCTTATATTAGACAACCAAAGACACGTAAATAAGCAACAAATGTCTTGAAATCATGCCAATTCTCATATGGAGTGATAGACTACAATGCTTTAGTGGGATACTTGTAAAGTACATATGTTGCACACATAACAACCTTAAGATTGAAATCATCATGGTCAAATAAAACCATCATGAACCTTAGATTCCATATGACTTCTATATCTTATGATTGGTTCAGAATTTGGAGAAACCAATGCTTCCATCACGTTTGGAACATGCCAAAACCCTAAGATCGACTATCTACTTGCTAAATTTTGATATTTGGAGATTCTGTTTGGATTATTGATATCATTGATGACACCATTAAGTCGCAACTAGCTTTATAACCACCCTTGGGAATCGCCCTCAAACTCCTATATAAGGAGGCCTTGGCCACATACATACTCAGTCTTGCCAATACCAGTCTTGGGAGCTCAAGGAGTCTTGATGGCCAAGTACGTACTTTCCAAGTTTCAGTTCTAGTTCTTGTCTTGTTCCTTATTCTAGTCTTGTCTAGTCTTGTATCTTGGATGTCTTGCCTTGTCCTCTTGTAATCTCGTAGTACAAGTTCTTGTCTAGTTATTTTTTGTATCTAGTTCATCTCCCTGAAGGGAATTCTTGTAATCAAGATATCTTGTTCCATACCTATGATCTTGGGTTGTGGGATTTCCTGTGTCATCTTCATCTCTAGTCAAGTTATCCATACCTATCATTCTCGGGTTATGCGACTTCTTGTATCAGCTACATATTCTTGTGTTATTCCCCTACGTGGGTGATCTTGTAATCAAAAGTAGAATTATGAAATCTTGTCTAGTCTAATAAGAAGGCACAATCTAGTGCTCCCTTGATATTTGGCAAGACTAGCGTCTATCCAAGACCAGACATCATGGAGAACGCTTATGAATAGATTGTAGCATCACTTCAGAGTCTCCAACAACAAGTCGAGGACCTAACTCATCGATAGGCACAAGTCGAGATGCAATATCTAGTGCATGTAGGCGCACTCCTCCAAGAATTACAAGAACGAATCGGGAATCTTCAAGCAAATCAAGTGAGTATTCAAGTGAATCAACCGCGTAGTACATCCTTCATGAAGGAACCCAAGATTTACATGCCATAAAAGTTTGATAGGGATCACACAAAGTTTTGTGGATTTCTCTAGCAAGTCAAATTATACATTCGTATGCAATCTGATAGATACCCTAATGAGACATCCAAGATCAGGTTTATTGGAAACTTTCTCTATGGCCAAGCATTATCATGGTTTGCCACAATTTTGGAGAAGAACATGGAAATACTTCAGGACTATGAGGGGTTTCGTCAAGAACTCATGAACACATTTGGAGATGCAGATACAAGTCAAGTGGTAGAAACAAAACTTCGAAATCTACATAAAGGTAACCGTCTTGCTTCCACCTATGTATCAAAATTCAGGTAGTTGATATTTGATCTCATCTGGCACGAAGATTATTTCATAAGCCAATTTAGATGGGGTTTAAGAGATGATGTGAAGGACCTTCTGCTCATGATGCCAGAGGTTAATACATTGAATGAATACATCATGCAAGCTATTCAATGTGATAACGAACTTTTTAGAAACAAGTAGAAGGAAGACCTCACCAATGGAAACCCTTCCAACCCACTCCTAAAGATTAGTCTTTGGCTGAACCCATGTAGATAGATGTAACTAGGTTCCAACCTCTAACACCATAAGAGAAATAGAGAAGGAGAGTGTTGCAGAGCAAAGAAGAGCAGAGATGCAGAGAAAAAGAAGGGCCGCAAAATTTTTCCGATTTGGACACTTTATTTTTGTAATATAGTCACCTTGTAATACATTTTTCTGATGTAAATGCACTAGAGGAGTCCTCTAAATGCATATCCATAAATATATGTATCATTACCCTTGTAAACTAATAGGGAATTAGTCTTTTAGTCAATAAAGTGCCGGTCTCTTGTATGAAAGGACCATTTTTAGGGCACATGTATATAAGTCATTTTGTGACTCTTTGTGAAGACTTTTTGCCATTGTGAGAATCAAGAGCATAGAATTTTGAATTTGTGTCTTCTCCTCTCTGTATCTTCTTCCTAGTGAGCTTGCATGCATGTATGTGGCTTGAAAAGAGTGTTTTGAAGTGTTTTCTATCCATGGTAGTGCTTGTTTGCTGTTGGTAATGTGTGTGTGAAGTGTAGGAAGTGCTGAAGCATAGGTAGGTCATTCCTGCAGCTCAGTATTCCACCATTGGATGCATCTTCTTGAGAGCTTTGAAATGAACTCGTTATTTACTATATTTCAAGTTCGGAGCTAAGAGAAAAACTCAAATTACCATTGGCTGTTGCTCTAGGTATCGCGACACACAAACCGACCATGAAAGCTTTGAATGTGATAGTTTCTCCTTGTTTGCACCTTTGTTAGTTCACATTTGCATTGACCGTCATTTGAATGCATATCCTCAACATACACTTGGCTAGGTTCTGATACTTCTTGGATTGATAATTAAAGCGTGAATCCCCACTATATGCACTTGTAGGGGATTGAGGTATAGTCTCTTTCTCCTCAAGTCCCTAAGTTGATACTTAGGTACACACATTTTTGGCGTTGTTGCCGTGGAGTGTTGAATCAAACCGAGGCATTCATGTGATGGTGAAAGCTGTTAGCATAGAAGTAAGTAGAAGAGTTGAGGATTTCTCTTCTTTGGTAAGTCACTTTCATCCGCACTTACTACTTCTCACTTTTGGAGTGTGTGTAGTGAGTTGTTAGTTTAGGGAAGTGAGCTAGAGAGGGAAGTTAAAGTAGGTAGTAGGAAGGAAGGGAGTTAGTATAGGTAGATAGGTTCAATTTCCAAGTTCTTTTTCTTTCAGCTGTTTTCAGCCTTTGTACCCTACAGAGGTTTAAAAGCCAAAAAGAAGCCATTTTGAAATCACTTGTTTCTTAGCAAGTGTCGCGAGTGCGCAGATAGTAGGTATTGCGGAGCTGATATCGAGGCTTTTGGAGCTAGAGAGCAAGTGTTGGTTGAAGAGAGCTTGAGGGTAGCTTAGTGAGGTGAGGTGACCAAGTTATTGATCTAAAATTTCAATTTAAATTAAGAGAAATAGGGAGACAACATGCGATCGATGTCGTTAGGGAGGTATTGTGGGTTGGAGTGAGATTTTTTATGATACAGGAACTTAGAGAAAGGAAAATAGGCACTAAGAGCACATTCATTAACTTAGTTGTTCAAAATATTTGCTTAAGTGTGAGAAAATTCAAGTGTCGTGACCTCCCAAGGTCGAGTGATGTTGTGACCTCCTAAGGTCGAGTGATGTTGTGACCTCCCAAGGTCGAGTGTCGCGACATTCAAGTGTCCTGACCTCCTAAGGTCGAGTGTCATGACATTCAAGTGTCATGACCTCCCAAGGTCAAGTGTGGTGACATCTGTCACTGATCAAGTGTCGCGATATTCATCACTGACCAAGTGTTGCGATATCTGTCGCTGACCAAGTGTTGCGATATTTGTTGCTAACCAAGTGTCACGATATGTATTGTTGACCAAGTGTCGGGATATCTGTGGCTGACCAAGTGTCGTAATATTCAAGTGTCGCTGACCAAGTGTCTTGATATCCAGGTGTCGTGTGTCGTGACCCATTAGATGTTGTATGTCGTGAAATTCCTCAAGTATCGTGTGTCGTGGAGGCCAGATATCGTGGGAAGCTGGGTATCGAGTGTCGTCTGAAGTTAAGTGTTGTGTGTTGTGCCACATAAATTTCAGTCATATCTAATCAAGGAGACTCCAAATTTAGAAAAAAAAAATACATACATATCTATAGAGTCTGAAGAGAGTGGTGGAGCCAAGGCCTATCCAGACTTAAATAGAGCCATTAGTGAATGAACTTGAGATCGGGAAGAGTCCTAAGAAGCCGAAGGAGTGTGGTATCATCTATAGGAAGTGTAGCCGAGCCTAGTGTTCATTCACATTATTCCGAGACCTTGAGTGAGTCGGAAGAAGAACCCATTATGACCTCAGAAGACATGCACAACTCTGTACCAATAGCAGGCCTAATGTCTATCATTGAGGGGGAGTACAAAACCTCCTTAGAATACATGAGCACCAACCAACATGATCTACCCATCTACATAGATGGATTGAATAGATCAGTGGCAAGGTTGAATAAAGCCAAGGATGCCCACATAGTACCTAGACTAGCAGTCAAGTATGTGGGAGGATTCTATATGGATAAAAGAGGAATTATGTATGCAATCATGGAGCATGGAGAGAGCATCAATGAGCAAAGGGAAGAAGATAATGCCCAAAACCCTAATGAAGAGGGACAAGAAGAACATGTGTCAACCCGTAGAGGGAAGTCCATTGTAATTAGGGTTTGGAGAGGAGACTTAATTCCCCAGGATGACTCCTTAATGGCTGTCTATATGGTGAATGGAATGGATCATTTACTTAAAACCAACTCTTCATTGTGGGAAGAAGTGACAAATCCAACCACCATCTATGAGTTACAATATCCTGGAAACCCCTCTCACATTACTTACTTAGACAAGAATCAGAGAAGATACTGGCCCATGATTGAATTGGAGAGAGCTAGGCTGGAATATCAGAACATTTTTGTATTTCTGCCTAGGGATCATGCCACTACTTCTCAAAATCCCCAAGGAACTCACCAAAATTCATCTTATCAGCATTCAGGGCAAACACAACAACATAGCATCCCTGTTAGACCTCAAGTCTAGTTTGCTACACCAGGTGTTAATCCCCACTATCGACCTCTTGCAAATGCAAAACCAAGAAATAAAATCCCTGTTCCTAAAAGACCACCAGTAGGAAGAGATGTAGGTATACCAATAGGACGAACAATTTTCCCTGTAATGCCAAGATCGCCTGAACCTGGAAGAAGATTAAGATCAATTCAAGTTGACAAATGCATAGGAAGCCACTACAATGGTTCTAGTGAGCCATACAATCACATTGCTGAATTCAAGCAAGGGGTAAGAGCTGAAAAAGTAGAAGATTTCATGATCCAGTATGAATCATTTGGCTTAACCCTCATAGACACGGCCTTAGCATGGTTCCAACCCTTAGATCCTAATGATTTTCAAAACATGTAACAAGTATATCAGGAATTGATGGAGGAATTCACTAAGACTGGAATAAAAAACCACTCTTCATCATTAATCCATAGTTTCAAGTAGTCTCCTACGGAATCAGTGAGGTTAGGAGCGAGACGATTCAAGAAATATGTGGATAGATGTTATGCAGAAGAGAGATCCACCCAAAATAAAATGGTCTCACTATTCTTGGAAGGATTGGTGAATGGGTCATTGAGATCCTTAGTATATGTGAAGAGATTCCAAAGCTTACAAGAATGCATGGAGTGTATTGATCTAGAAGAGAATCTGGCGAAAGACTTAAAAATATCTCAAGGAATTGTTAAGAGTGAGGATAGTGCTAGTAGTATTTCCAATTCCAGGAACAATGTAGAAGAGATAGTTGATTTAGTGGCTAAAAAGCTGAGTGTTCAAGGACAAAGGAATTATCCCAATCCTCTCGTGAGAGTGCCTATGCTCAGGAGATGCCATCACTGTGGAGGTGACCACCCTTCTCATTTGTGCAATAAGGGAGCAGTCCCACCACCTCCTTGTGCCTATAACAGACCACCTGCCCAGGGCCCAACTTACTACTGTAGCATAGAGCAAAGATACACAAATCATAGTATGGAGAAGTGTCCCTACAATCGACAACCAAGACCTGCACAACCACCGCCATTTAGGCCTTACTGATACCCCCTGAGAGATAAAGGAGGAGAAGCCTATAGATACCCCCCATACCATCAACAAGCACCTGCACCCAGACCATATGCATATTAAGGATATAATCAACCTCAACCAGTGTTAGGACAACAACCACCTCACCCTCAAAATGTTGTCCCAGTGAAGATCGTGCAAATGGAGGAGAATCCTGAAAGAGCAATAGTACCAACCACCCCATTGACGAGTACTGAGACTTATGAACAATCTTATGACCTTAGTCACAGAAGTTATTACACCTATGAAAATACTAGGGATGAGTATGGACAATCCTGTGAACCATATACATATGGATCTAATGGGTATGATAGCTCATACAGATATGATCAAGACTATGTGTCTCTAATGTATACTACTCCAAGAGCACCGTTACCTCCAAGACTAATGAATAGAACACCTACTCCTAGAAGACCATGTTATAGATGCGGAGGTGATCACTTCATTAGAGAGTGTACATTGCCTAACCCACCACCACCTCAGAGAGTTTGGGAGGGTTACTGCAGTGATTATGGCAAGGAACACCTTTTTAGGGATTTCCCTAAAAATCCAAATAAAATCAATCCCACCGCACAAATAAATGTTATAGAAGTGGTAGAATCATCTGGGAGTGATAAAGAATACATTGTGCCATTGAAAGCAATAACTAGGGCAAAAGCAAGAGAGACCCCTGATAAAGTAGAGGTTGAGTTAACGAGACCCTTGGTAGTAGATGTGTTGGCTTCGATTGTGGGGTTTCCTATGCCTCTTCTTCTCTAGCCCGCTTGGCTCCACACATCATAATTCTCGAACTTGTTCCCATTTCTTCTCTTGATATGGATGATTTCTTCTTCTCTGGAATTGTTGCAGACTTCATCTAGCTTGCCATTTCAATAGAGTTTGGCGTTAATCGTAAGCATTTCTTCATTTCTAGTGCTTCGTAGATCAATAGGGTCAAGGCAAAGCTCCCATTCAAAAATTTCTTATGGTCCCATTTCTTCTTCACTTCGAACAAACGTTCCTATATGTATGACGTAAAGTTGACTTGGTTTCCGATTTGCCTCATAGCATGAGATAACAATTGGACTACAATATTTTGAGGTTTTGTGTATCTATTCATGCGTGGGAAACAGAAATGTTGATGCACCATATGAACTGACTCTTCAATATCCGTCCTGTTGATTTCCATAAAGGTCTTCTTTTTAGCGTTGTGATATTCATTTTTGACATTTGTTAGGCGGTCTTGATTCCATCCAAAGGTTTTTTTGATTAGCTCATGCATAAATCTAACATGTTTCCATTCTCCTATTTTATTCAGAACTATAGCTTTTGGTACTAAGGGCATATCCACCGCTGCCTGTAGCGTGTTCATCACTTGGGTACATCGTTGAAAATCTAGTAGATAAATTGTAAGTCGTAAAAATGCGTCAATTCCATCCCTTGTCCGTATTTTCGTAATGCTTGGCAATCCATGTTGTGGAGTTTGAAAATCTTGCGACACCAATGGAAACTGATGGTCTCTGTCCATAATCTTGATTGTGGCAAAAAGATGAGGTCTGCCACCGGTTGGTCTTCACGGAACCAATGAACTCTTGCTTTTTAATTGACTCCAAAGGAAGAACTAGGTCCTCTTCCTCATGCGTAGCTTCCAAATCAGATGATGCCATCTGCACTTAAAGCACACCACAATCAGTGTTAAAGTGGTTGCATGACTTATCTCCAATTAATCTCTATGAATCGAACAGTTCTCCGAGTGACTTGTGTCGCCCTTCCCCCGTGGGTGTAAGGAAGGTAGTACTTGCGATTTTTTTTCATATATATATATATATATATATATATATATATATATATATATATATATATATATATATATATATATATATATATATATATTTCTTTTTTAATTTTTTGTTGAAAGAAAACAAAAATGTTAGTGAATAGACGAAGCTTTATTTTATTTTTAATTATTTTCCTTGAGGTTATGGTACAAGTGCTCTCCTATTCCCTGGGAGGGAAATGTACATCACTAATAAGTAGAAGAAGAATTATATGCCGAATGCATGGCCTTGTAATGTGGCCCTATCATGCACGTTCAAGGTGTATGGAGCTCAAGATGTGTGCAAGAAAAAGTTGCTGGTGGGTTTGTAGATGGTGATCGAGATTTGGGTATCCAAGTCAGTTTTATTTTGTTGTTCTTGGTTGCAACTTTGTCTCCTTTTGTGCTTTGTGTGGCTGTCGTATTGTGATTCTTTTTTGTTTGCCATACATATCTTTGAGTTGAGTTCTTTGAGTACTCATGTTTCTGCAATTTTGGGTTATCACGTCTTTCTTGCTCCTTTGACTTCATTTTGGATGGATCTTTCCTTTGTACTGGTGTCTTTAGTTTAGTTTTCCTCATTGGCATAGTTGCTTTGGGAATCCATATTTGCGTTCTTGAGGGTTGAACAACAATCAGTGTCTTTGGGATCCATAATCGAACAATCTTTTGTAGACCTAGTGATCCAGCTTGGCTTGTAGTCTTGACCTGTTGTTGGTTCCTTTGTAGGTGATGGCTTTGTTGTTGATGATATGCTGTTACTTGATCCTTCCGAATCCATGCTTGTTTGGTTCCTTGAATGGGATATATTCCCATGTGGGAAGTTTTGGGTTGATTACTTAGAATAGTCGCTCTTTGGTTCAATTCCTCACTAGGACTTTCAATGGAATTGATGTTAGTTGAAAGGTCCTGAGGAGGTGTGAGATAAATAAATGGTGTAAACACAGATGAAGTACTTGGAGATGAGGGTTCCACAATAGAGGTAGATGCACAATCACATTCATGCATGTTTACTTGATCTCTCAGAACTAGGCTAGTTGATTTGACTGATCTTTCATCCAATAAACTAAACACTTTGCGATGTCCTATCTTGGCTGATATGTAGCCCAAGGCTAGTTGGATAGTTACCTCATATTCATATATCCAATCTTGATCGAGCACAAGTTCTTCTAATAGATCTTGATCGTGGCACACTAATAGTTTTTGTTGCATTAGTTATTTCCTAGGTGCAATGATAAGGTAATCTCACCTATACACTCAGTAACATTGCCTCGTACTCCAATCAGATGTGCTTTGGTTGGATGTAATTGGGCTTTGAGCTGATGAGTTAAAGAGGATTTGATGCAGCTGATAGCCGCTCCTGTGTCAATGAGGGCATCCACTAGTTGATACTCCTCTGTTCCCACTCCTAGGTTCAAATAAGGTTGTCACATGATGTCTTAGGGTTCCTGAGACTCTAAAATTAGCCATTGGGATGTGCTTATGTCCTAGCCGATATCTTTCATCTCTTTCTCTCATCCATTCTTTCTATTTCCTTATTCGTTCTAGGGCTTCCTGTCGTGCTTCATTGCATATTTTTTTTTTCTTCTCGTCTATTCCTTGTTGCTAGAAGTCTTGACAGCATCTTCTCTGTTAATGTCTCTAAATACTTCTTCACTGGATAGCCACTTATATAGTTTGGTAGTACTTCTCCATCTAGGGTTGCTAGATTGATGGCTCCACTAGTCGATATGCGATTGATCACCAAGGGACCATATCTTCTTTTTTGCAGCTTCTTTGCATGTTGCTTTAAAGTATATATCAGGACCAACTCTCCTTCTTTCAAACCTTTATCTTGGATATGAGCATCAAAGTATGCTTTTTGTCGCCTTTTTGCAGCATAAATGCATGCTACCGCTTGCAATCTTGTTTCATGTAGCTTCTCGATTTGGTCCAATTGATTAGATAACTCATGTCAAGTCCATTCGTAGTTTGAGGCTACTCTAAGAGTAGGAACTAGGAAATCAATTGGTAAGATGGCATTCTGGCCGTACATTAGATTAAAAGGGGTAGTTCTTAACCCTGTTTTGTATGCTACTCTAAATGTCCATAGAGCATGGTGCAACTTCTTATCCCAATCAGATCTTCCATTATTAACAATCTTTGTAAGCACTGTACACAAGATCTTGTTTGAGCTTTCAGCCTGTCCATTGGCTTGTGGGTGATAGGGAGTTGATTTTTTGTGAATCAATAGGAATTCATTCATCAAGGCTTCTATTACTTCATTGACAAAGTGTGTGCCTCTATCACTCACAATTTCTATTGGCAATCCAAATCTAGTGAATATGTTCTCAAAGAGAAACTTAGTCGTGGTCCTTGCATCATTCTTCTCAGTTGCTTTGGCTTCTACCCACTTGGTCAAATAATCCATTGCTACAATTATATACTCGGCATGAGAACGTTCTACTGGTGGGCTAATAGGTCCTACAAAATATATTCCCCATTTGGTAAATGCTCTGGCACTTATCATAGGTCATAATGGCATTTCATCTCTTCTAATAGGATACTTTGTTCATTGACATGTATCACATCTTTGGACATGTGGATGCATCTGGATATAGAATTGGCCACTACAATCAGAATCATTTTTGCAGTTTTATTTGCAAAAAAATATCCTTCTGAGCCATCTCCAAAACTAAAACATACTCGTCTTCATGGATGTACATTCTTAGTTGATTGTCCCTTCCTCTCTGAAAAAGTATGAGTACATAATCTTTGCTTTGTTCCTCAAGGGCACGTTTTCTTGCCAAACTAGCTCTTTCTGGGTATTCTTGGGTTTCAAGAATTTCACTAGAGGCATACTCCATCTAGGTGCTACTGTGGAGTAACACAAAGTAGAGTTCTCTTTAGGTGCTCTTTCTTGACAAGTGGGGCATGAAGAGACATAGTTATGTGTATCTCTCTGCATAGTTGGCCAATATTTTCCTAATCTCTTAAGCTCTTGCCAGGTTCTATTAACACTTTGATTGGTTTTCCATTGATTAATGTGTGCCTTTTGAAGCCTCATCTCTTGCTCATCTTCTTCCACACATCTCAAAAGTAATCCACTTGACTCTTGATGGTATAGGCTTCCAGCTATGATATGGAGATTTTTAGTTTTTCATAACTCCTGGATCTTGTCTAAATTGATCCTATGTTGAGGCCCATGCGTGAGTATGGGAATCAAAATTTCCACCCATTGTGGACATACTTCTAGGTTGAAAAGATAAGTATCTAGCAAATCATCTGGTACTCCTATAGAAGGTTCTCCATGTGTCATTCTTGATAGGTGATGAACACGGATGTGTGTATTTCCTTTTTTGACTACTACTTCAAAAACAAATTCCATTAATAATAGAAACCATCATACTAGTCGTCCAGTATTACAAGGCTTATTGACTATATACAATAAGCCTGATGATCAATGAAGAATTTGAATTTGTTTGCCAATAAGTAGTCTCTAAATTTCTTCACTACGTATACCACTCCTAAACCTTCTCGTTTTGTAGTGGTATAATTGCGCTCTGTTTGGTTTAATTGTCTACTAGCATAGGCTATAGGGTGATCTAGCTTTCCTGTATCTGCTGGTTGTGCTAAGATGCAAGCAATGGCAAACTTAGAGGCATCCACATGAATATGAAATGGTTTATTCAAATCTGGTACTTTCAAAATTGGTGCTGAACTCAAGCGACTCTTTAATTCGTTGAACGCCTTTTCAGAATCTTTCATCCAGGTTAACTGAGTCAGCAATCCATAAAGAGGTCTTGCGATTAGGGCATACATGTGAATGAATCTACGATAATATCCACAATGTCCCATAAACGCTTGCACTTCTTTAGCAGTCTTTGGTCTTGGTAAATCTAGAATTACTTTGATTTTGTCTTCATCAGTGGAAATTCCATTCTTAGAGACAATGTGTCCTAAGATCTTTCCTTGTCGCACCATGAAGGCACATTTTTCTGGATTAAGGCATACTCTATACTGACGATATTTGGCAAATATTTTTCTTAGTTGTGGGATGTGCTCTGGTCTTATAGCTGAATAGGTGCGTAAATCATCCACGTATACCTCCATACTCTTTCTCAAAAATTCCTTGAACACATGGCATATTAGTCTTTGGAAAGTGGTTGGGGTGTTAGTTAGACCAAATGGCATAACCCTAAATGCTTAGACTCCCCATTGAATTGCAAAGGTTGTCTTATGTTGGTCTTCAAGAGCAATGTGATTATATCATGAGAAGCCGTCAAGAAAGCTATAGACCTCCTTATCCGCAACCCTTTCCAATAGATGATCTGTGATGGTCAATGGGTAACTATTGCGTATGGTGGTTGCGTTTACCTTTTTAAGATTAATGCACACCCTTAATTTGACATTCTTTTTTGGTACTACCAGTAATGACGATACCCATTCCGTGTGTTCAATTTCATAAATGAAGCCCACTTCTAACAGTTTATCTATCTCCTCCTTAATCTTTGTTGAATAAACATCATTATGGGTGCAGGGTCTTTGTTTGGAGGGCTTGGCTTCTGTTGTCATAGGGATTCTATGAGCACAAATAGAAGGATCTACATCTTTTAAATCTTTATAAGTCCATGCAAAGACGTCTTGATACTCTCTTATAAGTTGTATTAATTCTTCTTCTTCTTCTAGCACGACATCTTGTCCTATAAAGGTGCATCTCTCTTCTCCTTCTTCAATAGCTACTACAATCTTCTTGGTCTGCTCTTTATTATCGTATGCTATCCTTGGTTGTGCTTCTTGTTTTGGCATCTGAATAGCAATCTTTCTTTCCTCTAATTCATTCTTCTTGAAGTGCTCGAGTACCTCAAATTGGCCTTGAGGTATGTTTTCTTCTTTTTCCTTTTCCATCTTTGGTTCATTTTCTTCCATTTGCATCTTCCATGGTTTGATTCATTAATTATGGCACTTACTTCTCGTTTCTCATCTTCTTATCCAATTGTTTCCCTTTCAAATTCTATGCTCTCGTAGTCTTCATTCCATTCTTTTTCAATTACCTCTCCTTCATCCGCTTCTTGGAGAACAATGATGTATAGATTTACATCATATCCTTCCTCATTGATACATTCATTCATGGTTATTACTTCTTCATTCACACATATGTCCAAAGCAGCTAAAATCTCCATCCAACCATGGGGTTTGAATTCTTCATCTCAGAATATCTGAGGCATGTAACCAAGATCTTCCAATGGTCTAGACACTCCTTGTCTTGGCTGCCATCTTTTTCTCCTTTCTTCTTCCTTGTTAGCTGCCTTACACATCCATAGGTGAGTATCTTCGTTCGTCCATGTTTGACTACTCGATCCTACATTATGAATGGATAAATTATTGTTTTCCTTGTGTATTGGGTTCCATTGTAGAGGAGGGACATCTTGATACGTATAAGTATGGATGTTTATCCTAGTTGTTGTTCCTCCATGCTGCAAGTACACTGCGTCTTTTTCCCAATCTTGCACTACCTTGAGCTATCTCATGAAAGGCCTTCCCAATATCATCTCATAATTGCTAGCCTTTTTGAATTGACACATTGCTAAGGTGTGCTCGAATTGGACTCTGCAAGTGGTAAATACTACATTTTCCAATAATCCTCAGGGTCGCTTTGTATGTCCATTTGCCATTTGAATCTTCATTTTGGTAGGTCGTCAAGCAAGCTTCCCCCATTTCTTCCATATTTCTTTGGTCACAATTCCTACTCTGGCTCCTGAATCTAATATGGCTTTTGTAGGATATCCTCTATAAGTGATAGGGAGGCATGTATTTCCTTCATCTCCCTCACTGAAATCTCCAACCTTATCAACTGGGATTTTAACAGTAGCTACTTCGTCCCTCATCTCGCTTTTGTCTGACTTAATTTCCAGTTGGTTGGTGATTTTCTCTCTTAATTGAGGTTTCACTTTCGAGAGTTCTTCTAAAGTCAAGAGCCATGGTATTTTTACTTTTCTCAAGAGTTGTACTATATCCAAAGTTTGGGTTGATGTGTTCAGTTCCTTTTTCCTCATGGTGGGAACATGATACAATTTTGAGTTATGTTCATATTCTCCCATGTTGTTTGGTAATGCTTTCACACTGCCTTCCTCATCTTCGTTGTCATCCAGTTGAGATGATCTTTCTGGGTTTAATTCAGGATTTGACAATTCAAGCTCGCCTACTGCTTCTAACTCCTCAAAAGGTGGTTCAATTCCTTCTACTTTCTTCCATCTATCTTCTTAGACTCTTGCCCATAAGTCTTTAGGCCATTCCCTGTCTACTTCAGGGATTGCAAATACTTCTTTTTTACTTTCATGGCAATTTTCTTCATAGTTCTTGTTTTTCTTTCCTTCCCTAGGGTGACTAGGTGCTACACATTCCTGAAATTCTTTTTTCGGAATCCTTGTGCTAGGTAGTGGCTTAACAGGTTTTTCTGAGGTTTGCTGCGCCACTTCAATTAACTTCTTACATATTTCCAATCTTTCTTTCTCTAAGTCACCTCTTGGGTGTTCTTTGTCTTGTTGCTCAATGGTTGGGCCTGGCTTTATTCGTGCTTCATATGCTTTAATCCACATGGCTAAATCTTCTGGCATTGGGTCGTCTAAAACTGATCCTGCCTCTTGTTTCTGATGCTTTTCTGTCTCCTTGTTAGGGTTTCCTTTAGGCTCTTGTTCCTCGTCTTGGCTTTGCTTGTTATGCTCATTGTCGTACACCAAAGTTTGATGGTCTAGTAAGTGCCCTTAATACCCAGATCAGACCGCAACCACTAACCTTTGAAGAATCCGGTGCCTTATGTCTCATGGAGGAGGAGCTATGACTCAAGGCAAGGAATGAGCGGCAAAGGAGAAGCTGCATTCATGGTAAATGCCAAAACGTACCAAAACTGATTCTTTGAAAGATGGGGACAAAAAGAAGAAGGACAAGAAGAAGCTCAAGGGAGAGTGTTTCCACTACAACAAGAAAGGTCATAGAATCCAAGATTGTCACATTAAGAAGGTAGAGGAGAAGAATGGCTCTTTGAAAAGTGGCACGGGCAAGAAGGTTGCTAACATTGACAAAACTGAGCTTGAGTTATTTGTTACGGTAGAGGAAATGTCTTCCTCGGCTAAAGATTTAGCTATAGATGACTCATGGGTATTGAGCAGTGGTGGCTCTTGTCACATGACAAGCAGAAAAGACCATTATAGTTACCTACAGCCTCTAGAGGAACCCATCATGGTAAAGGTAGGTAATAATGCTAGATGTCTTGGGAAGTGCAAAGGTATCTTTCAATAACCATAATGCGGACATTAGAAAGCTTTCAAAGGTGTTGTATGTTCCACAAATCAAGCAAAATCTAATTTTGTAGCTTCTATAACTGATCAAGGTCATCAGGTGTCTTTCAACAAGACAAGAGCTGAGATTCTGGACTGAAACAGCAATGTTGTTGGGATTGGAATATGAAGGAACAACTTGTACGAGTTAACTGCTCTTACATCCATGATAAGTGTGGGCACAACTAAGCTTTGGCATGAGAGATTCGGCCACATTGGGTACCTGGTACTGAAAGAGATGCATCGGAAAGGTATAGTTGCTCACCTCCCTTTGGTTGTAGAGATGAAATAATCGTGTGAAGCTAGCATGATGGGCAAGCAGTAGAGGAAGGCATTTCCATAAGTGAGGAAGAAAAGAGCAAGCGGTCCTCTTGAGTTGGTGCATGCTGATTTGTGTGGAAAAATGCCTACACACGCCCAATTCCTTGTATCTGGCAGCTTGTAATGGGTTGTGGTCTGTTTGACTCTTTTTCTGCAAGAATCTAGATTGATTGTATTGGTGTCCTTGTACAGTAATATTTACCTGGCCTCACATGTAAGTATGTGTTTCTTCTAGAGCAGTTGATAAATCCATTTGTGTTATTAAGAATAACCAGGACAAAGAGTTGAACACCCCAGCACCACAAGTAGTTGCAGATTTTGAAGAGTCTGAGAAAAGTGTTAAGTCTAAACAAACCCATAGATGGAAGACTCATAGAGAAAAGATAAAAGATAAGAGACTGCAATAAAGGAGACAATGTTGAGCTAGCTCCTCACTTGAATTTGGTACACTTGCTCCTGCCATTTGATCCTATAGATTCTTTATGCGAGTGATAAACACTTCAACAGTTTCCCTATCAACAAACCTTTCTGCTGCTAGCTGATTCTCCAAGTTTTGAATCCATGTCTCATTCTAAGTTTCATATTGATTTCTCAATATGTTCCAAGCCTCACACACCTTTGTGGTGTGCTAAATAAGAGTCAAAACACTATTAGAAGTACTTGTAACTAGAATACATAGTGCATCGGCATTCCTACGCTTCCAAGCATATAAAAGATCAACATCATGAGGAATCATTCATCTAGGATCATATGTGTCAGGTGTTTCTTGGGTCTCACAATCAGTACCAAGTACAATCTCGAGAAACTCATAAGAGTCAAGGATATAAGTGTTCTTAAATTTTCACAAGGTGTAATTAGTACACATCGAGTTTGCCTTCTATGAAGGCTAGTGGTTGAATCCATAATGTTTGCATGACTGACATCATTACTTCTCTGATTTGTGTTCCACATGCTGCTACTAATGAACCACCTTTGATTCTCAATAGTAGATGAAGACACACCATTTGACATCTTCTTTCTTTAAGTCATTTAAAGGTTTTTGTGACCTTTGTGTTCTTGCTTTTGCGATACTCAAAACCTCCTAAGCTCTAATACCACATTAGAAAATAAATATGATCAAGAGGAATAACATAGTAGAATAAGATCGGAAGGTAGAGTAGGGAGAAGTAGAACATGCTAATAGAAAGAAATGTTCACAGATAAAGAGATCTCATTGTGGAGCTTCAATGGAGATCTAGACATACTCTAGATGAAGGGCTTTATAGTGTGCATAAACGTGATTTCATCTCCGTAACTGGGCTTGCCTAATCCTCTGATTTAGACAAGATCTCCAAGACCGCATGATGCTATGTTCTAGGTGTAACTGTCAGGATCATCTATAATTTTGGAACATCCCAAATTACATAATTACTGGACTAAGTAAACCACCCGAATGAACACCCATCAGATTGGAGACCCACCGGATTGGACCACGATAGTTCTAGAAAAACCATTGTAAGTCTCGACTAGACACACACTAGACTGGCCACCAAACAAATCCGGACTACCGAATTGGTCACCGTAGTTCTCAACAGGTTGGCTACTAAATAGTCACCATAGTTTTGGATAGGTTGGCTACCGAACAATCACCGTAGTTCTAGATAGGTTGACTACTGAACAGTCATACCTCGGGAATTCCTCAAGGACTCCATATACATCATCATAATTCTGGATTGGTTGACTATTGAACTTTCAAAACTCCATAATCCTAGTGTGACTAAAGTATACACCTTGGCTTGCCTACTAACTAGACTCACATAGGTCATCTAGAGCTTTTGCTGGTCTCATCTAGAACTTATCCCAAATGTTTAGACTCTCATAATGGTTTCTCCTCATAATGGGGGCCATACAACTTAGAGTACCATGGATCATTTGTGGTCACATGCAGGTGGACTATCGAGTATATCCAACAGTGGAGCCGTGCTCTCTCTTTGAGTTGTGGTCTTACTAGTTAGATTCTTGATAGGATTTGGTGATTTAACAATATGTTTAACACAAAAGGACAAAAGTGCCAACATAGTCACTATGAGAGTGCATTAGGAGGTCAAAAGAAGCTCAAATCAAAATTTGATTCCATATAATGCGTCTGTTTTGAACTCCTTATCACCCCAAGTATGCTCACCACAATTTCGTGCAATTTTGAGATAGTGACCAACAAGGTGTTGACAATGCCATAAAGAAAGCAGTGACTTGATTTGATACCAATGTTTGGAGTTTGATGTCTCCAGAAGCACATGAATAACACAAGGAAGAAGAATAAGCTTAGAGAACAACACAATATAAAATGTATTACCAAGCAAATGTACAAAGATGAATTGTTAGGGTTAAAGGTGTATATGCAAGCCAGGGAGAAAACCTCCTAATGAGGGAAAAAATTGCCTTAGCAATCCTAAGTGTGATCACACACATCACTATAGGAATATATGATCAAATATCATAGATTTTGAAATCCCACTCAATCCTATCATAGGCTTCTCAAAGTCCACTTTAAATAAGAAAAAATCTTGTTTCAAATATCTAGCACAATTTATACCCTCCTAAATACTAATTATAACATCAAGAATGAATTTACCCTTAATAAATCCCTTTTGCTCAAGGCGAATGATGTGGTTCATAATAGTTCTAAGTCTTCTAATCAAGAAAGAAGAAAAAATCTTATATATAGGGTATATAAAAGTTATGGGGCTCCAAGTTTGGAATGACCTTCTCTCAAGCAAGGACGGTGGAGCCACCACTAGAAAAGTGAAAATTAATTATCTCCTTGGTCTTTTGAATGATGCCTGCAATTTTAAGCAACGAAGCATCTAAATGGGACCAACCAGCTTTGGGGTCAAAATACTCTATAAAAAAGGGAATTTTTAAGGGTTTTATGATAAAAAATGATGAAGGATCTATTAGTCTTAGACTTAGTGTCCATAAAGAAATATGTTAATCTAACATCTATCAAGATTTACATTAAGAAAAAGGGTTACCCATCTATCAATTATCCCAAGAAAACCAAGGAGATATCAACTAAGTGTTAGGTCTAGACAAGGTTGAGACAAAAAGCTTTTTATCTACCAATAATATAGCTATCTTTAGTCTCAAACCTATCGGTGATAGTAGTCACCATATTATAATCACCAAGTAGGATAAGGGGATTGTTGTATAATCACATCGTCTTATGGGTAGAAACCTTGGGTTTCTAGGTGTCACACACTTTGGATTTTTTAATTGTTTACCCCTATTAGATGGGCCTTGAACCTTAGGGTTATTTATCTAATTGAGTACCTTAGGCTTGATCGGAAGCTTCGCCTAGTCACTTAATTTTTATGTGAGAGGTTGGAGGGTATCATGCAATTTCCTAAGCTTGGAAACCATGTGATAACATTTGGAACCCATGTGATGAAAGGACATGTTCCTTTGAGGGTGAGTTACCCCTTGGACTTGGAGCTATATATTGGAGAGGTTGGTTGGGTGGATACATGCATCTCTCTCCCTAATGTGAGTCTTGACAGTTAGTTTATTTTATGTATCTTTCATTGATACTATAGTGGCATTACAACCATGATTGCTTCTTTTGTTAAGCTTTCTCTATTTCTTGCATTTGCAAAGTAGGTTTCCATTTTTCCACATAAGGGACCTCGTGCTACTATCAAGGTGCCTTTTGGGAGCCAAGGGCTACAAAAAGTCACATAATGTGACCCCCCCCCAAGGGGAAGAGGATCCATAGCCAATAAGGGCCTCACAGCCACTGGATGGGCGACTAAGTAGACCCCAAGAGTGGCCATGGGTGAGGATAGTATGTAGGCACCCACGATGCAATACGGCTACATTCTCTCTCTCTCTCTCTCTCTCTCTCTCTTCTTCATTTGCTTGATGAAGAAATAAATCTCATCTTCATTTATTTGTAGAGGAATCCATGGGTGTAGGCCATCACACATAAGATTGATAGCTTTCATGAGAGCTAACCTACACATATGAGTCCTTTAATCCCTACCTCTTGGGCTTTTCTCCTCCACAATAGAATTTCGACAAGTGTCGCAAGAAGGCATCTACTTGCCTATATGCTGCCAAGAAATATGAACTCACATGCCATTGATCAAGAAACATCCATCTCCTTTGAGATGTTAGCTATATGAATTTTTTTTTCTTATACTACTAGTCAATTTTAATTTTCTGACATATGGGATAAATGTTGCATGCATGAAGAAATTAGCATCTTGGAATGCGCATTAAGCCTACTTGCAAGCATAACACTATATGAAAGCTTCTTTTTTCTACTACTAGTCCATTTTAATTTTCTCACATATGGGATAAATGTTGCCTGCATTAAGAAATTACCAGCTTGGAATGCCCATTGAGCCTACTTGCAAGCATAGCACCTCTTGAGACCTCCCTCTTGCTTTCATCTTATGAGACAATAAGTTGCTTCTTCCCATAAGGGTTATAAGTGCTCTTTCACTTCCCTTCCTTATTACCATGCTTCATCTTTCCATGGAGAAACTTCTAAGAAGTTTGGTGAAATGGATTAGCATGTGCTCTCTCTTTGTGAAAGGTTCATAATGAAGGAAAAAAATGAGGCATGGAAGAAGAAGAATCATCTTTGAGGAGTTTACCTTCATCTAATAGAGTCTAGGAACTACTTGTTTTCTTCTCTCATTTCTATCTATAATTATGGAATATCATTTGAGTTGCGAAGATATGCACAAAAAAGAGCACAAGAAAGAGCTTTCTTATTGCAACTTCTTTTATTGTCTTGAATGAGTAAATGCATTTAATTAAGTGAATAAAATCATCTTAAAAATCCTTTCAAATACTTTTGAATATGGAAAGGAGGATACAAAAGAAGTTCATGCATTTAATAGCTTTAGAATTGAACATCATAATGCAAAATACAAGCACTTGCATGAAAAAAGCATGAATTTATTTGAAAAGTTTCTTTTCTATAAGTAAGGGAAACATGTGCATGGCTAGGCATAAAGATTACATCCTTTAATATGCATATGTAAAACAAGATGCATGGTTCTATGATGCATATGTAATGGTACATTTGGCAAGCCTTGATGCTTGACCAAAAGTCCAAAGGTTTACTTCATATCTTGAGCTTGAATGTTCATTAGTCACATGTGAAAACCTCTTGTAAATATCTTGAGTTTAACTCAAGATAAATGAAAAAGAAAAAAGTTGAGAGAATCTCGTAGCTTTACGAGTTGTAATCCACAACAACCAAGTGATTGGAATCAAATTAATTAGGAGCCTAAAAGATAGGATCACTTTTAGGTGACAGATTCCAAATTCAAATTCAAATTTATCTATAAAAACTCATGACTTTTAGTTGCGGGATAGGAGTAGAAGAAGGACACATTGAGCTTCAATATTGTGGGCACACTTTTTCCAAACATGTATGAGTAAGCCTACGACATCTCCTTTGTATCATACATTCAATACAATATACATTTGCTTCAGATTATGCAACTATCTCATGCTCACTAGTGCCTGCTGTTATACTCTCATTTTGAGTGAATTTGTCTTGAGCTCTCTATGTATGCTTCATCTTTTGCTATGATCCAACTTGGTACATGTAGCTTAGACCTTCTAGTTATCTTCCTAAAATGTCGGGACTACACCCCTAACTTCTTAAGATTAGTTCTCAGCACATACTCATCCTAAATTAGTGAGATAACTTCCTATAGCAAGTTTAGGGGTCCAATTAGATATGGCTAAAATCTCTCGGGTCAATTGTAATCAATGAGTGAGTTCTGAGTGAAACACTGAGCAGGTTTCAATCCATAAATAACAACTTTTGCAACTCTTCAACATTGGAAGTAGTCTATTTTTATGCAACTATTTGAAGGTGATGCTCCAAAGTACATTATGGGTCCAAGTGCATATTTAAGAAGCTAAAGGTATCTACTAAGGTAATCGGAAGTAACATTGGCAGGTGTAGAGCAGGATTTGTGCATCACTAGCTCATTTCTGGAGTGTATCCAACCATCTCCTCATAGTGGTACCAGAGCAACATGGGAGATGGATTCCCATAATCAATTGACAAACTGGATCGAGGTAATTACTCTACTTGGTCTATTAGAATGGAAGCATATCTACAAGGTAGAAATCTTTATGGTTACATATCTGGAGATGAGTTAATGCCAATACTTAGAAGCAAAAGGCAACCCACTCAAGAAGAACAAGAAAGGTTATCAACATGGTGTTCAAAGGATGCATTGGCCAGGTCATACCTTCTCAACTCAGTTTCTGATTTCTTACTCCCACATATTAGAAATTCTAAGACATCATAAGAAACCTGGAATGCACTTGAAGCATTCTTTTCTTCAAGCGCTAGAGCAAGAAAGAATCAACTGTGGATGGAGTTCACAACACTCAAGAAGATGCCCAAACAGAATGTGACTGATTATGTCACTAAAATGAAGGACTTAGCTGATCAACTTGGAAGCATTGGAGAAGTCATTGATGAGAAGCAAATTGTAAGACAAGTGATCAATGGAATCAAAGCAGATGACAAGTGGGAAGCATTCACTATGGCAATGGATCTATAGATGGACATGCAGGTACCTGACTTCAATACTTTAATGGGACAATTGTTTACTCATGAAGCCAAGCTTGTGAAGAACAATGACAAATCAAAAGGTAATCAATCCTCTACCCTATACACTGATAAGAACAAGAGTAAGGATGGTAAAGGTAAAGGCAAGAAATCTAATGATGAAGCTAGTACCTCCCAAGCTAACTTTGCAGGAAGAGGTAGAGGTACAAGAGGAAGAGGCAGAGGAGGTAGACAAGGCAGGGGGAGATTCCAAAGCACCTCTCCATGTGCTATATGTGGATTAACTAACCACACAACTGAGAATTTTTTCAGGAACCCAAGAAATCAGAGAGGAAGATGCTTCAACAACGGAAGCTATGGAAGAGGAAGATCAAACAACTTCAACAACTATAAGAACAACTACAACAACTACAATAATCAAGGAGGCTATAGAGGAAGAAGAGACTACAACAATTATACTGAAGAGTAGGCACAATAAGACTCACTCTTGTTAATGAACATGACCATGAGGCAAGGTAAAGTAGATGAACTGTTTTATATAGATTCTGGTTGTTCAAATCATGTAGTAGGAAATGTGGCATTACTATTTGGCTTAGAGGATCCAAGGAACAAGCACGAGGTTTAGACAGGAGATGATACAAGGCACTCACTTGAAAAGATTGGAAATGTGAAAACCTCAGATGGAAACATGAATCTACTGAGTAAGGTATTGTATGTACCTACCATAACCAAGAACTTGATAAGTGTTCGCCAAATTGTAGAAAAAGGCTTGCAGGTAAGGTTTAGAAGAAATGGAGCATTTGTTGAAGATCGTCAACAAGGATTTAGAAAGATAGCCAAAGGAGAAAAGACAGGTAGACTCTTTACATTTGAAGTGCAGGATACTAGAAATATAGCACTTTTCAATTATGGAGGACAAACCTTATCAGAATTAAAAATGTGGCACAAAAGATTAGCTCACATAGGAGAAAGAAGTTTAAAGCAAATTTGAAGGGACCAGAGTGTGCTTTGTTTGCCAAATATATCCAAGCAACATATGATATACAAACGCAGCTCATGTCAATTTGGGAAGTCTCATAGATAACCATTTATGAAGAAAGGTTACATTCATGGTGATCTATTGAAGCTAGTCCACACAGATGTTTGGGGACCTAGTAAAGACCCTTGAATTTGAGGATCTAGGTATTATGTATCATTCATTGATGATTGTAGCAGATGGACCATACTTTATTTTATGAAGCACAAAGATGAAGTATTCAATTGTTTCAAAAAATATCTTACTCTTGTTGAAAATCAGACAGGGAAAACATTAAAGAGGCTAAGGTCAGATGGAGGGGAAGAATACTTCTCCCATGAGTTTGATGCATATCTCCAAGATAGAGGCATCAAAAGAGAAATGACCACCAGATATACTCCAGAATAGAATGGAGTAGCAAAAAGGAGGAATAGGACCATTGTGGAGGCTGCAAAGTCCATGATTAATGAGAAGAAATTGCCCAACTATCTATGGGCAGAGGCTGTGTCCACAACCACCTATCTTATCAACAGACTCCCATCTAAAGCATTGGATGGGATGACACCATATGAAGCTTGGAATGGAAGAAGGCCTAGCCTAGAACATTGTAGAATTTTTGGGTGCATAGCATATGCACATGTTCCATCAGAGATCAGAAGTAAAATGGATCCAAAGGCAGAGAAATATGTGTTCATAGGTTATGATCTTAATCAAAAAGGGTATAGGTTGTATAATCCAAGTACTAAAGGTTTTATTGTTAGCAAAGATGTTGTTTTTGATGAAAACAACTCGTGGTTTGAAGATGATTGCAGAAAGGTCAAACTACCTTATGACCTAGAAGAAGATTTTCCTACAATTCAGAAGGCAACTAATCAACAATGTGAAGATTCAAGTGATTTTGATGATGATCAGAAACACCAAGGAGGAACTTCAAGGTATGGAGCAACAAAGGTAAAGAGAAGATGCAAGACTTGAGGGATATTGCAGAATCCTCTCAAGAAACAATAAGGAGATCAACTAGGGAAAAGAAGAGGCCAGAAAGGTATGGATATGACACCTCTTTAGTCACTAAACACTCAATCTATATTGCTCAGGATATCAATTCAGAAGAACCATCAACCTTTGAAGAAGCAAACAAGAAAACTGAATGGAAGGAAGCAATGGAGGAAGAGATACAAGCACTTCAAGAAAATCAGACTTGGGATCTAGTTCCCAAGAACCAATCATTGAAGATCATTGGATCTAGATGGATCTATAAGGTAAAAAAGAATTCTGATGGATCAATAAATAGGTACAAAGCAAGGCTTGTGGCCAAAGGGTTTGCTCAGACCCAAGGGATTGATTATGAGGAGACCTTCTCTAGTGTGGCAAAGATGCAAACAATCAGAGTTCTCTTAAGCATAGCTGCTTCAAGGAATTGGAGCATCTATCAATTAGATGTAAAAAATGCTTTTTTGAATGGTTGGATTTCAGAGGAGGTGTACATGGCACAACCTCCTGTATTTATTGATGGTGTACATCCTGACTATGTGTGCAAACTCAAGAAAGCTCTCTATGGTCTCAAACAAGCTCCTAGAGCTTGGAATCATAGATTGGTTACATTTTTGCAGGACAAAGGATTCAAGATGAGCAAAGCTGATTCTTCACTCTTCACCAAGAAGAGTAACTCTGAAGTTATATACCTATGTGTGTATGTAGATGATATTATTCTTACAGGTAATGATGCAGATGGAATCAAGAAGATTGAAGCCCAAATGAAGGAAGAATTCAAGATAAGTGACCTAGGATTGCTCACTTACTTTCTTGGATTAGAAGTTGTCTATACAGATAAAGGGATCTTCCTTACCCAAAGGAAGTATGTTAAAGATGTAATTTCAAAGTTCAAGATGCAGGATGCTAAGGTTGTAGGTACTCCCATGGAGGTCAACCACAAGTTAAGTGCTCATGAAGGGGAACCCATTGAAGACGTTACAAGCTACCAAAGCCTAGTTGGAAGCTTGAATTATGCAACCCTAACTAGGGTAGCTATATGCTATGGTGTAAGTGTGCTTAGCCAATTTATGCACACTCCTAGAAAGCCTCACAAGGATGCAACAAAGAGGATATTGAAATATCTTAAAGGGAACTATGAATGAAGGATTGTATTATCCTTATACTTCTGATTTAAGTGTAAAGTTACTCACTGATGCAGATTGGTCAGGATCAAAAGATGATAGAAGAAGCACATCTGGATATTTATCTTTTGTAGGTACAAAGTGTTACACTTATGTGTTCCTCGAGTAGCTTTGATGTGAACCTTTTCCCTATACATGGGCACTTTTTACTCTAGTGATGGCTAGAGGTTTTTTCCCCATGTTATCACATACTTGACACTCTCATATGTGGTGGTACTTTGTACTTAGGGATATTATTCAGCTCTTACTTCAATTCAGTTCATCGATCAATAGAGAGAGCTATTCCAGCCATCGTCTTCTCCGTGTGTCTTGCTGCGTTTATGCTCCTTGTGTGTGCTTCTTGTGTGTCTCTCACACTTCTACACTCACCCAATAGTGGTATCAGAGCAGGTTCAACTTCTTCTCAAGTTTCGGTTTTTCGCATCGTGGCGCGCGCGCACTTTAACAGTGCAAATCGACTTCGGAGCATAGAAGTGTGAATTTCAGCAGCCCGAAAACATTTACACCAGGTGCGCCGGGGTTTTACCCCCATTTCGAAGCCATTCTTGTAGTGAGAATCGCCATCAGAGTGACGGTTTGTGAGCTGAAATTTCAGCACTCATTTCAGCTTTCGTCGAAGTGAAGATTTTGTCACATTCTTGTTCCTTAGTGAAATGGTGGGCAGCAATGACTTGTTTGGCATGCTTCAAGCTGAAGATAAGCTTGATGGGACCAACTATCTGATGTGGTCTTACATGATGAAGCACGTTCTTGTTGCAAAACAACTTTGGAACATAGTGGTAGATGTAGATCGAAGACCGGCAAGAGCTTCTTCTTCGAGTACAATGGTTTCTCCTTCTCCACCTACACAGGAGCAACTTAGATGGGATGGAAAAGATGCTCAAGCTCATGCTTTGATTGCGCTTTCAGTGAAGCGTCATATAGTTCCACACATTCGGTCATGTTCTACATCGAGACAGGCATGGGACACTCTTGCTTCTTTGTATGCCGTGCATAATGAAGCACGTGTTGCATACTTGAGGAAGCAACTTGAGGATGTATGTATGGCTGAAAATGAGTCAGCGGATGTGTATGTGACACGCATCAAGGACTTGAAAGAGCAATTGGCAAACATAGATGAGATCATTCTGGATGCATCACTCATTTCTACATTGTTGAAAGGATTACCGGAATCTTTTCAAAGCTTTGCTACTACACTCCTTTTGGTTGCAAAAAGAAATCCTAATATGTATGCATTTGATGAGGTTGTGTCTCTTCTTTTGCAAGAAGAGCAATCTAGAGTGAATAGGAGTGGCTTGATTGAGGGAACGCAAGCACTTGCTATCTCACAAAAGGGGAAAAGCAAGTATGGTTCAGCTTTGGGTTCATCAAAACCAAAGCCTCAAACTTCCTCTTCTACTCATTCCTCTAATGATGGTGATTTGCAAAAGAAGAAGAGATGCAAATATTGTGAAGAGAGATGGTGGATGCAATCCAAAGATGAGTAGGTGCCGCTACAACCAGCTTCACACCAGCCAACTGAGACTTCAGAGTTGATTAGTAGACCCTTTGAGCTTCCTAAATCCACCAAAATATCAGCCAAGTACTTTGGAACATGTATCCCAAAAGTTTAAGTCAAGACCGACAAGTTGCGAAATGACTAGCTCCCAAAACTTGCTATTTTTGGACATACACCTGCTGGAAAAAATGAACAGTGCTCTCAACCTGGAAGGAATTAGAAAAATTCCTTTTGGGCATAGCAAATAGACTTAGCAAGCTTCCTATTCCAAGTTAAAACACTTCAAATGATGGACTGAGCACTGAGAACAAGTTTCATCAAGTTCTGGAACATTCCCACAATTCTCGGGGCTCTGCAGAGATAGACCAGTAAGCAGTAAAATGCAGATATCTCCAAAAGTATAAATCCAATGACCTTGAAAATTTATAGGTAGAAACTAGACAGTGAGAGCTATCCAACGCACTTTAAAACACTGAAAAAGGTTCAGTAAAACTCGAGATATGACCTTCTGAAGTTACTGCTCTGAGTGAGTATAGCAGAGAACAAAACAGAGAGGTAGATGATAATAAATGTATAGATTCACATATGATTACAACCACATTGGCAATGAATCTTTGCACAATGGGAGTAGAATGATAGAGCTATGGAGTAAGCTCTTCAATCTCTACAAAATGACATCAAGTGGTCACGTACAAGGCTTGCTAATCGCCTCTTCCTTCTTGCTCCTTTTATAGCTATTCTTGGAGGGAGTTTTGAATTCGAATTCGAATGGCTCCACCTAAAAGTGATCCCCAAAGTTAGGAGAGATTCCCTCAGCTCAAAAATTCGTGATTTTGGTAGTTGGAGCCACGAATTTGCTTTTACATCATGGATGAGGTAAGCCATCCTTTTACTTTTTTCTTTTTCCATTTACAAGAGATAAAATGTACTCTTTTACAAGAGGTGTTCACATGACTACTCATGTGACTTACAAATGAGGATAATATCAAGCATATCAAGCATGTAGGCTTGGGCAAAATGCACCAACAGCTCCCCCTCAAGCCTAACATGCTTGGCCTCCAAATAAGTATTCAATTGTCCTTGATTTCCTGCAAACCAATCATCAACTTGAATCTACTTAATTTCGTACCATCAAGAGCTTTCGTCAACATGTCTGCACATTGCATATCTGTAGAGACGTAGGATAGTTGAATATCCTTGCTCATTAGCTTCTCCCTTACATAATGGTAGTGGACTTCAATATGCTTGGTTCTAGCATGGTATACCGGATTAGCTGCTAGATGTAGTGAGCTTGTGTTGTCACCAAAAATGTGAGGTGTTGAAGAATGAAGTCCAAGATCTGTGTACAAAGATTTTAACCACATGATTTCTTGAGTTGCATTAGCCAAACCTCTATATTCAGCTTCAGTAGAAGATAATGCCACGGTTGGTTGCTTCTTCGATGACCAAGAAATGATTTTTGAACCTGCAAATGATATATACCCTGATGTGCTTCTTCTATCATCTTTAGATCCGGCCCAATCTGCATCTGAGTAGACCTTTAGCTCAATATCTGAAGTAAATGAATAAAACAAACCTTCATTCATGGTCCCCTTTAGGTACTTGAGGACTCGCTTGGCCGCTTCCATATGTGGTCTTCTCGGCTTATGCATAAACTGACTCAATATGCTAACACTATAGCATATATCCACCCTTGTGAGTGTTGCATAGTTCAAACTTCCAACCAAGCTTTGATAGCTTGTGATGTCTTCAATTGGCTCTCCTTCATAAGCACTAAGCTTATGATTTTGCTCCATAGGTGTACCTGCACACTTTGTATTTTCCATCTTGAACTTGACGAGCATGTCATGGACATACTTCCTTTGTGTGATGTATATACCTGAATCTGTGTAGATCAACTCCAATCCAAGAAAATAAGTGAGTGGTCCGAGGTCACTTATTTTGAACTCCTCCTTCATTTGACTCTTTACCTGTTTGATTCCTTCAAGATCATTGCCTGTGATAATAATATCATCAACATACACACATAAATAGATCACTTCAGATCCATTCCTCTTTATGAACAAAGAGGTATCCGCCTTGCTAGCTTTGAATCCTTGGTCCTGCAAATAAGTAACCAATCTGAAATTCCAAGCTCTTGGAGCTTGCTTCAATCCATACAAAGCTTTCTTTAGTTTGCATACATAGTTAGGATGATGTGCATCCTCATATCCAGGAGGTTATGCCATATACACTTCCTCAGAAATCCATCCATTCAAGAAAGCATTCTTTACATCAAGTTGATAAAGATTCCAATTTCTAGATGCAGCAAGACTTATGAGAACCCTAATTGTAGGCATTTTTGCAACAGGAGAGAAAGTCTCCTCATAATCAATACCATGGGTTTGAGCAAACCCTTTAGCAACTAACCTTGCTTTGTGTCTATTTATACTTCCATCTGGATTCCTCTTGATTTTGTATATCCATCGAGATCCGATTATCTTCATAGATGGCTTGTTATGTACAAGCTCCCAAGTGTCATTCTCCTTCAAGGCTTCCATTTCTTCATCCATTGCATCTCTCCAAGCTTTCTTGCTTTGTGCTTCTTTGAATGTGGTAGGTTCTTCATTGGTTGAATCCTTTGCAATGTAGATTGAGTGCTTGGTGACCAAAGAAGTATCATAACCAAACCTCTCTGGTTTCTTCTTCTCCCTCGAAGACCTTCTAAGTGGTTGATGTGAGCTCTCGGGTCCATATGTAGCATCCTGCATCTTTGCTTTACCTTTGTTCTTCCATAGCTTTAGTCTTTCCAAGTCTTCTAGGTCAATCTCCGAATCACTTTCTTCAATCTGCTTTGGCTCCTTTGGTTGAAGTGATGGAAAATCTTCATCCAAGTCATATGGCAGCTTCACTTTCCTGTCATCATCAAACCATGATTTGTTTTCATCAAAAATTACATCTCTACTCACAGAAAATCCTTTATTGGTTGGATTGTACAATCTATATCCTTTTTGGTTTTGATCATAGCCAATGAATACACACTTCTCTGCCTTGGGATCCAATTTCCCTCTTACTTGAGAAGGAATGTGAGCATAGGCTAAGCATCCAAAGATTTTACAATGCTCTAGACTAGGTCTTCTTCCATTCCACACTTCATATGGAGTGGTTCCATCTAGTGACTTAGATGGAAGTCTATTTATGAGATATGTGGCTGTAGACACAGCCTCTGCCCATAGGTAGTTCGGCAATCCCTTTTCGTTGAGCATGGACCTTGCAGCTTCGACGATAGCTCTATTCCTCCTCTCTGCTACACCATTGAGTTCAGGTGTATACCTTGTAGTGACTTCCCTTTTAATGCCTCTTTCATGCAAGAAGGCATCAAATTCAGAAGAGAAGTATTCTCCTCCACCATCTGATCTGAGTCTTTTCAAAGTCCTACCTGTTTGATTTTCAACAAGAGCAATATACTTCTTAAAGCAATTAAACACTTCATCCTTGTGCTTCATGAAAAACAGAATGGTCCACCTGCTACAATCATCTATGAAAGACACATAATATCTTGAGCCTGATATAGATGGCTCCTTACTTGGACCCCACACATCCGTGTGCACTAGATCCAAAGGATTTTGATACATATATCCTTTCTTATTGAAAGGTTGTCTATGAGCCTTGCCGAGTTGACAAGCTTCACACTTATAAATCATGTGTTGCCTTGTGATATTAGGCAAACCAAGTACACTTTGGTCCCTGCAAATCTGTTTGAGTGTCCTCTCACCAATGTGAGCAAGCCTTTTGTGCCATATCTCCAACTCTGTTAGAGTTTGAGATCCATAGCTAAACAAAGCTATGTTCTTTGTATCTTCCACTTCAAAAGTGAAAAGCCTTCCTGTCTTTTCTCCTTTGGCAATCCTTCGAAAGCCTTGCCTTGGGTCTTCAACATATGCTCCAAATCGATTGAATCTAACCTGCAATCCTTTTTCAACAATCTGTCCAGCACTTATTAAATTTTTGGTAATTGTAGGGACATACAAGACTTTGCTTAAGAGGTTCATATTCCCATCTGATGTCTTCACATTACCTATCTTCTCCACTGAGTGCTTTGTGTCATCTCCTGTCTGCACTTCATGCTTGTTATGAGGATCTTCCAAATCAGAAAGTAAAGCCACATTTCCTGCTACATGGTTCGAGCATCCCGAATCAATGTAAAATATGTGATCATCATCCTTACCCTTCTTCGCTGATAGATTCATCATCAATAATGAATCTTCTTGACTTTGGTCCTCTGCATAGTTATTGTAGTCTCTTCTTCCTCTATGGCCACTTTGATAGTTGTTGTTGTTGTTGTAATTGTTGTTGTAGTAGTTGTTGTTGTTGTAGCCTCCATTGTACCTACCTCTATTTGATCCATAGCCACCTCTATTGAATCCTCTTCCTCTTGAGTTCCTTGGATTCCTAAAACATTCTTCAGTAGTATGGTTAGATAAGCCACATATGTTGCAAGGTTGAGATGATTGGAATCTCCCCCTGCCTTGCTTTCCACCTCTGCCTCTTCCTCTAGCTCTTCCTCTACCTGCAAAGTTTGCTTGGAAAGAGCTTCCTTCATCTTCATTCTTCCTATTCTTTGACTTGTCCTTGACCTTAGCTTTATCAGAATATAAGGCAGAAGTTTGATTACCTCTTGAGGACTCACCACCTTTGCTAATCTTTGCTTCATGAGTGAAGAGTTGGCCCATGAGTGTGTTGAGGTCGGGTACATGCATATCCATGTATAAATCCATGGCTGTTGTGAATGACTCCCACTTGTCGTCTGCTTTGATTCCATTCATGATTTGTCTTATGATTTGCTCCTCTTCAATTACCTCTCCAATGCTTCCAAGTTGGTCGGAAATCTCCTTCATCTTTGTGACATAATCAGTCACATTTTGCTTCGGGCTTTTCTTCATTGTTGTGAACTCCATCCACAATTGGTTCTTCCTTGCTCGAGTGTTGGAAGAGAAGAAAGAAGCAAGTGCATTCCAGGTTTCTCTTGATGTCTTGCATCCCTTGACATGAGGTAAAAGAAAATCAGAGATTGAGTTTAGAATATAAGACCTTGCAAGTGCATCCTTCGAACACCAATTCGAAAGTCCTTCCACTTCTTCATGTGATGGTTGCCCTTTGTTCCTCATGGTTGGCATTGCTTCATCTCCGGATATGAATCCATATAGATTCCTTCCTTGAAGGTAAGCCTCCATCCTTAGAGACCATGCCGGGTAGTTGTTTCGATCCAATTTGTCAATTGTTGATGGAAATCCATCTCCCATGTTGCTTGACTATGCTCTGATACCACTTTGAAGAGAGATGGTGGATGCAATCCAAAGATGAGTAGGTGCCGCTACAACCAGCTTCACACCAGCCAACTGAGACTTCAGAGTTGATTAGTAGACCCTTTGAGCTTCCTAAATCCACCAAAATATCAGCCAAGTACTTTGGAACATGTATCCCAAAAGTTTAAGTCAAGACCGACAAGTTGCGAAATGACTAGCTCCCAAAACTTGCTATTTTTGGACATACACCTGCTGGAAAAAATGAACAGTGCTCTCAACCTGGAAGGAATTAGAAAAATTCCTTTTGGGCATAGCAAATAGACTTAGCAAGCTTCCTATTCCAAGTTAAAACACTTCAAATGATGGACTGAGCACTGAGAACAAGTTTCATCAAGTTCTGGAACATTCCCACAATTCTCGGGGCTCTGCAGAGATAGACCAGTAAGCAGTAAAATGCAGATATCTCCAAAAGTATAAATCCAATGACCTTGAAAATTTATAGGTAGAAACTAGACAGTGAGAGCTATCCAACGCACTTTAAAACACTGAAAAAGGTTCAGTAAAACTCGAGATATGACCTTCTGAAGTTACTGCTCTGAGTGAGTATAGCAGAGAACAAAACAGAGAGGTAGATGATAATAAATGTATAGATTCACATATGATTATAACCACATTGGCAATGAATCTTTGCACAATGGGAGTAGAATGATAGAGCTATGGAGTAAGCTCTTCAATCTCTACAAAATGACATCAAGTGGTCACGTACAAGGCTTGCTAATCGCCTCTTCCTTCTTGCTCCTTTTATAGCTATTCTTGGAGGGAGTTTTGAATTCGAATTCGAATGGCTCCACCTAAAAGTGATCCCCAAAGTTAGGAGAGATTCCCTCAGCTCAAAAATTCGTGATTTTGGTAGTTGGAGCCACGAATTTGCTTTTACATCATGGATGAGGTAAGCCATCCTTTTACTTTTTTCTTTTTCCATTTACAAGAGATAAAATGTACTCTTTTACAAGAGGTGTTCACATGACTACTCATGTGACTTACAAATGAGGATAATATCAAGCATATCAAGCTACTTTACATTCTAAATGTATGGTTGTGAGTGAGACTGATTCGGATTGGTTCTTTGATAGTGGTGCTTCAAAGCACATAACATCATGCAAAAGATTTTTTTCCTCTTTGAAAGATGCACCTAAAGGAGGACATGTGGTGTGTGCAAACAATGCCTCTTATCCTATCATTGCAGTAGGAGAAATTGAGCTTACGGCTGCAAATGGAGGTGTGATTCTCTTGAAAAATGCATTGTATGTGCCCGGTATAAAGAAGAACTTAATTTCAGTTCCGTTGATTGCCAAAGCTGGACTTCATGTACACTTTGTTGATGATAAGTGTATGGTTCATGATTTCAGCAATGGTGATGTTATCGTGATGTCCGGTACATTATGTGATGGTTTGTATCCCATGGATACATACAAGAGGGCTGCCTCGAATGCCTTGGTTGCTCATACTTCTTCCATGGCTGAAATGGAGCTTTGGCATGCTCGTTTTGGTCACTTAAACTTCAATAGTTTGCTTTACTTGCAAAAGAAGGACATGGTTATTGGTTTGCCTACACTTGAGTCCATTGAAAAGCATGCATGTGAAGGTTGCATTCTTGGCAAAATGCATCATGCTTCTTTTCCAAAAGATAGTCATCCACACACTACAAGGAAATTGCAACTTCTTCATAGTGATGTATGTGGTCCGGTCAAGACTCCATCCTTTGGGAAGCATGTATATTTTGTCACCTTCATTGATGATGCTACTCGCCATACATGGGTGTATCCTATGAAAGCAAAGAATGAGGTATTTTCTTGCTTCAAAGCATTTTTAGCTATGGCTGAAAATTTTTCTTCACAAAAGCTTTTGACTCTACGCACGGATCGTGGTGGTGAGTACATGTCACATGAGTTTAATGCTTTTCTTTGTGAAAGAGGTATTTTACACCAATGTACGGTGCCATATACACCTCAACAAAATGGTGTTGTTGAGCGTAAAAATATAACTCTACTTGAAATGGCACGATGTATGGTTAAAGGAAAGCATCTTCCTCATAAGTTTTGGATGGAAGCGGTCATGTGTGCAAACTATGTGTTGAATCGCTGCCCTACAAAAGCATTGAGAGTCATCACTCCTTATGAGGCTTGGAATGGTCATAAGCCTATGGTTAGTCATATGCGTGTGTTTGGTTGTTTGGCATATGCTCTTGTGCCATCACAACAACGTCACAAACTTGATGACAAGGCAAAGAAATGTATATTTGTTGGTTATAGTGCTGAAAGTAAGGGATATCGGTTGTACCATCCATTGACGAACACAATTATTGTGAGTCGAGATGTGGTATTTGCTGAAAATTCAGTTTTCCCTCTACTTGAATGCAAAAAATTGCCAACAGTTAGCTCACAAGATGTGTTCGATACACTCATGCCTTTGTTCGGAGGTAAGCAACAGGAGCCTCATTCCTAGCTTGGTACAATGTGGTAAGTGTATCCCAAGCATCCCTAGCTGTTCTGCAAGAGCGAATATGAGGAATAATGGCACGTTTGATAGACAAAGCTATCAATGCATGTGCCTGGGCATCTCTGCCATCCCAACAAATTTGCTCTGCAGTAGGTGCAACAGAAACAGCAGCACGAACAGGAATCTGTGGAATATCATCTTCGACACCATCTTCATCAGCTCCAGCACCTGTATTTGCAATACCTATCGTTGCAGGTGTAACAGGATGTCTTTCAACACCCTGCACAATGTTCCACAATCCTTTTGCAACCAAAACATGTTGCATCATATAAGCCCATAATGGGTAGTTGGTACCATCCAACTTATCCTCAACAGTCAACATACGGAATGCATCACTGCTTTCAGCCATGGCCGGTGACTAAAATACCTTGATGCAGAAAATTGACTGTATCTCAAAAAGTTGAACAGAACTGCCCAGAGGAGTTCTACTAGACCTGTAGCAGACTTTGAGACGCTTAAACTGGCGAACAGAAACTGGTATATACCTTTGGCACAAAAAGACAAAATAGCCTACACAAGCGTAGCGATAGTGTGTTCGGAGGCCGAAACGAGCTCAAATCGCGATTTCAGCACCACAGAGTGAAGATGTTTTGATCTCGGAAACACGTTGAGTATGCTCACCAAAATTCGTGTGATTCTGAGACTACAAACGGAGGAGTATCGATGGCGCCATAGATGAAGCGACGACTTGCTCTGATACCAATTGTTGGAGATAGACGTCTACGGAAGCACGCGAACAACACAAGGAAGAAGAAAAAGCTTGGAGCACAAACACACAATACTGAATGTATTACTAGAGAATGTACAAAGATAAGTAGCCCATTAGGGCAATAGGCATATATACAAGCCAGGGGAAAAAAACCTCCTAAAGAGGGAAAAAAGTGCCCCGATGGTCTTAGTGTGTTCACACACATCACTACCTAAATATATCAATAGAGCTGTTGGTACATTTGGCAAGCCTTGATGCTTGACCAAAAGTCCAAAGGTTTACTTCATATCTTCAGCTTGAATGTTCATTAGTCACATGTGAACACCTCTTGTAAATATCTTGAGTTTAACTTAAGATAAATGAAAAAGAAAAAAGTTGAGAGAATCTCATAGCTTTACGAGTTGTAATCCACAAAAAGCAAGTGATTGGAATCAAATTAATTAGGAGTCTAAAAGATAGGATCACTTTTAGGTGATAGATTCCAAATTCAAATTCAAATTTATCTATACAAACTCATGACTTTTAGTCACGGGATAGGAGCAGAAGAAGGACACCTTGAGCTTCAAGATTGTGGGCACACGTTTTCCACACATGCATGAGTAAGCCTACAACATCTCCTTTGTACCATACATTCAATACAATATACATTTGGTTCAGATTATGCAACTATCTCACGCTCACTACTGCATGTTGTTATACTCTCATTTTCAGTGAACTTGTCTTGAGGAGTTCTCTGCGTATAATTAATCTTTTGCTGTGATTAAACTTGGTACATGTAGCTTAGACCTTCTAGTTCAATGCTATCAAATTTCATATCATTTGGTTTAGAGATCCATGAGATATGTTCATTACAATTTTCCTATGTCTGTTGTCTGTCATCTTCCTAAAATGTCAGGACTACACCCCTAACTTCTTAAGATTAGTTTTGAGCACATACTCATCCTAAATTAGTGAAATAACTTCCTATAGCAATCTTAGGGGTCCAATTAGATATGGCTAAAAGCTCTTGGGTCAATTGTAATCAGTGAGTGAGTTCTGAGTGAAACACTCAGTAGGTTATAGTCCATAAATAGCAAGTTTTGCAACTCTTTTACATTGGAAGTAGTCTATTTTGATGCAAATATTTGAAGGTGATGCTCCAAATCACATTATAGCTCCAAGTGCATATTTGAGAAGCTAAATGTGTCTACTAAGGTAATCTGAAGTAACATTGGTAGGTGTAGAGCAAGATTTGTGCAGAACCAACTCATTTCTGGAGTGTATCCAACTATCTCCTCACAATATGCACCCTTGTGCACCTAGGTAAGTCAATAGTGCCAAGAAGGATGGGAAAGATTTGGATGGACCAAGCATACACCACCATGGAAGTACACAAATGAATCCAAGGGATTGATAAAGCTCAGTTTAGAAATAAGTATCTAGAACCTTTTTCTTTTCCTTGCAAACCATAGAACATGCAACACATGTCATTATAGACATAAATTTTAAAATGAAGGCATAGCTTATGGTGGCCTAAGTTTCTTGTTCACATAGAAAAATAGTCATGGAAGCAATTTACACTATGCACCAAGATAGAAAGATTGGTTGTGCATAAGTATGCTCTAGGTTAGGATGAGTACATGTAATGCATTGTAGCAACTTGCAGAATTGCATGGAAATTTTACACCATCCTGTGAATGAACAAAGTTCTAAATGGGAACTTTTGCATGCTTTAAAGAGGCGTTCCATTTCTAAACCTTATGCATGGTTCACCTCTTTCAATAAAGGTCTAAACATTTGGCATACACTAGTATGCATATGGAATATATTACATGGAATTTTGAGTTGTGAGGAAGATTAGTTTCATGAAGTTACACTTAAGTAGGGCTTGAATTTTATAGGTTATAGGAATAATGGTGATGAGGCAAATTATCCATTATAAACCATTTAATTCCTTTATTTTTGGCTTAGTAATTTAAAGCCAAATAATGCTAAATTCTTGAAATACATGAAGCCTAAATTCTCTCTTATGGAATTCAAAATTCTATAAAATTCATGGCATTCCTCATCAGCGAGGCTAAGGAATTAAGTGATAAGTCAAAATTGTTTTTCTCTTCTTAAACCACGATGCAATGGTAGTAGCTTAGAAGCTCTAGAGGAGAAAAAACATTTGAAAAATCAATATCCTATGAATAGTTATAGGTTAAGATTTTTTCAACTTAACATTGAATTGATGTAACCTTTTAGAAGTGTTAGTTCCTCCCTTGAAGGAAGTTTCTTAGTAGTGAGAATAAAGAACTATTTGGATCTTTACACAAGTTCTCAAAGTAAACAGCACACCTAAAGAAGAGGTGACTAAAGGGGTTGAAAAACGCCATGAATACCATTTACCTATGTCCTTGAAATACAAGAATACTTTTTAAAGGATAAAAAGCCATTTGCTTTAGACTTAAGAATTTAATTCGCAAATCAATTATTTTTTTAGGTTTAGATTCTTGATTATGTGGAGAGATAATATTTAGTTTAAAGACAAAAACTAGCTCTATTATCAAGAATATTTGTTCAAGAAGCATCTAAACAAAAGAACCATTGAAATATCAATCTTTCATATTAATCATTTTCAAGTTGCAATTACAAATGAGACTTGGTAACTTAAAATTTCATTGTGACATGAGCATTAGACATGCTCTACAAAGGAATTTATGACTTACAAGTCAAGGAAATTATAACTCTCATTTGATTAGAGGAAAATAAATATTTATCCCAATGTTAAGCTAAAGTTACCTTCACTAAAGTGGAATTGCAAGCCAGATGGTATGGGCCATCTAGGTTTACACTATCACTGAAGTGGATCCGGGGGTATGGGATGCCGGTTTTATGGGTACTCTAAGTTTGAGCTTTGGGACATTTTTTTAATAAACTTGGATGAAATAAAACAAGAAAAATATGAATAGTTCTTTTAATTGAGTGGGATAATAAAATATTGAAAATAGACTCTTTTAAACTCTGAATAGCAATAGAAAGAGCACAATTTTACATAACACCTCAGGCAGTTACTCTTAAGGAGGGGGAAATTCCTGAAGAACCTACACCTTATGCTCTAAAAAGTCCAAATAAGGTATTGTAAGGTAAAGGATATGCAATAAATAGATAAAGTTGAAGCACGTTCTTGCTTTCAAGTGCTTCACACTTCTTTTGCTACATCTTTCACCCTAGATGAAGTTTTCAAGGATTTGTTCTCAAGGAACCCCGATATAAGAGAAGACGTTCATAAAACATAAGCATTGTACAAATCCAAAGTGGTTTAGGTAAAGAAGTTGGATGAGCTATAAATAATATCCTAAAGGTATCTTTATGCTTCATGTGATAGCATAACATCATTTGGGATTTCAATTGTGAAGACCTAAGGAAAATGGTTTCCTGGGTGAAGCATAAAAGTCAAATTCCCAAATAAAACCCATGGATAAAACACTGAACATGTGATCTAAAAAAGGGATCTAATGGAGATATATCTAGTCTTATTTTGTATTTGGTTAAAGAAGATAGGAAAAGTCAAAAGGCCCAAAGTAGGGTCAAAGATCAAGCCAAACATTAAATTTTGATAATATTAGTCACACCACATTAAATGGTTAACCAAATATGGTTGAAAGTTGAGTAAGATTATTTGTGGTGTATCCAAGCACCTTAGTCCTTACTCTCAACATTTGTTACCATAGATTGTATCATATAGAAAGCATTAAAGAGGACAAAGAAGGTGAAACACAAAAAGTATAGAGATACACTTTTGTGGATTGGATGAAGAACCCACTAGTATGGGATGGTGGGAGCTGAATCTCGTTGCGTAATTTTTTTTTATGGACAAAAGAAAAAGGGGCTTATGATCCAGTGGAATACATCAAGAAGATAATGTTTGGAAATAGGTATCTTCTTCAATTATCCTCTCAAATGGAAGAAGAATTCTTTCGACAAGATAGTAAAGATTCTATATCTCAATAAATTGCATGAATTGAGAGTAAACCATAAAAAGAGAATATATTTCTCAGAGTTTGAAGGTAAATCTCCAAGATTGAATCTTTAAAGCTTCACCCAAAACTATGACTTGAATTCAAGAAATACAAAGATGATCCAAAGTTGGGCCTGGAAGAAACATCCTCTTTGAAACTTAGAAGTTTACGTTATAATTCAAGTCAATCAGAAGAACAAGAAAGACATAGTCATGATGTTAAGATAGGACATCTTAAAAATAGATTTAGAATATAAATATTTCTTTTACCACTTTTAGAATTTAGGTTATAAGTATTAAGATCACTTGGTGCAACATTTATTTTGCATGCAATACCTTCAATGTTGACCTGTTTAAGAAGGGAAGAGTCCTTCATGCAAGTTCCTATGAGAATCCTTAATGAAGACAAAGGTCCTAATGTCTTTGGAAATGTCTAATTCATCATGATTTGGATCCTTAATGAACACAAAGGTCCTAATGTGTTTGGAAATTTATAATTCATCATGATCCTGTTTGTGGTTAATCCCTCCCCTAGATCTTTGATCAAGGACATTACCAATACCTTGCCTAGTTCTTTGACCCAAGGGTAAATCTCCATAGGAAGTTCTAGGAATTCTACGCATAGAGGAATATTAGTGGGCTTGGGTAACCTATGATTAAATCCAATAAACAATGATATGGGACTATTCTAAATGAGCTATTGACCTTATATGATTACCTATAAAGCATTATTTGAGTTATCAAAGAAAAGTAGGAAGTACTTCTTGGGGAGAAACTGTATGTGTTTAACAAATTGGCCTTTGGTTTCACAATCAGCCCTAATAGAGGCTTTGAGACTACCTTGAACAAGACAAGGGACGTGACACAAAGCTATGAAAACAATTTCACTTATGTCAACAAATCAATTATCCATAAAATTCCTATCAATAACCAACATAGCATCTTCTTTACCCTTAGAATCAAATTCAATGTTTATCATGTGAGCATCATCCACAAACTTTCCTTTGCCCTTATCCTCAAGAGTTGTGGAGTTAGGAGTGAGATTATGTTAAGCGTCAAAACCTATGAGAAACAACTTGTTACTAGTGTCCTTTGTAGTCTTCACATAGGTCTTCTTTGGAGAAGAAACATTGCAACCAATAGCAAACACTTGACAATTAGGATTTGGAAAACTAGTTCCAACTCTGTTCATCTCAAGCCCAATTGTTCGGCTTCCGTTGGCATAGCGATAAACATATCTAGAGGTACTCGAGTGAGACCGTTCCTCAATGCATCTTTTAGGGCCATGCTTGCCCCTTCCGAGGAGGATGACTTCAGGAAGGAAGGCCATAGGCTAGAAATATCCCATATCTAACTGGAAAGAAGAGCTTGCCATAGAGGAAAAACCTTTAGCAGAACATAGGCAAACACGACGATAACCCTACCTCATGCCCCCTATTTCTTGCTTGCTTTTGCGTTAGATCACCTATGAGGAAGGATGCATAGAGCTCTTTTAGACCCGTGAACCACCTCAATTTCCACCTCTACATATTCTTGCTCCTAGGCCAGCTAGTTAAAAAAAAGGTCATAGGCTTTTAGATATTGTGGACATTTTGAAGGTTGCATGCTACCTTTCTTATGAGAGACTACATTTTTTTTTTTTTTTAGTACAATGAATTGGAAATGCACACTCACACACCCAACCTAGTAAGGTAGAGGTGCCCATCATGAGAGACTCACCCAACTTCGTAAGGTAAAGGCACCCATCACGAGAGACTCATGGTTTGTTTAGCCAAGACTTGAACTTATGACTTCCTCCATAGCTTCAAGCCATCAACCACTAGGCTAAGTAGATTCCGACATGAGAGACTCTATTGTTTGACTCTATTCTATTGAAGGCGCGTTTAGAGATGCACAGAACGTGCTAACTTCAAAGCCGTCGAGTGAGAGCTGCACATGATTACGTGCATCCAGAGGTGGCCATAACGACGTCTCACGATATCATCTTTTCTCGCATGCGACAACCGTCTAAAGCTCCCCATGTTGTCCTCTTTGGAACTGCACGACGATGTGTGTATATCTTTTATATATGGAGATGTGTGTGTGTGAAATCTATCATCAACTTTGCCTCAGATACGACAACTATCCACGTGAAAAAGATTGTCGATTGCCTCGTTCTACTTTAAAGCTGTAAATGGTGTCCTTTTTGAAGCTGCAAAAGAGAGAGAGAGAGAGAGAGAGAGAGAGAGAGAGAGAGAGAGAGAGAGAGAGAGGGAGAGAGATTGGCTATATATTTCACCACCGTCTCTCTCAACCACATGTTATTAAAAAGCCAATCAGTCCTCATGATTGCTTGATGAAAGAATGGTATGTAGGAATCATGTGGATTCTGCATGTTCAGAAAGCTAGCAGGATGAAGATGGAGAACTTAGAAGAGATACTGAAACCTATAGCAAAAAAAAGAAACAGAAAAGCCAAAAAGCAAAGAAAGCCAAAAAGCAAGGAAACCCATCAAAGTACGATGGAGCTTGAAAGATGATAGTATAAATCAGCTCAAAGCTGTAAAGGAACTATGAACATACATACATCTAATGCCTCTTTTTTCTTTTCTAATCACATCAGAATATTATAATGCAGCAACCCCAACAAAAGAAACATGATACATCAAGCATGAAAATACATATAAAAGCAAATAATGTCTCTAACTAGTTTTCTGAATATCTCTCTGAGTAGATGGGGCATTCCTCATCTGTTGGATGGCTTTGGAATCAAATATTCTTAGCTTGGAGTGTGCATAAAAGACTTCATTTATTTGTAAAAAATTAGGATCCTTTTATTTTGCAAACTACTATAGATCTTGGAGGGTGTATATGAGCTCTTCTTCATGATCTGTCCTACGTTTATAGAGATTGAAAAATCATACAAGATTTTTCAATAAATCTGTTTACTCTATAAACCTAGACTTCATCTCTAAAAAAAATGGTGCAATTTTTAAAAAACTCTAAGTTGAGTACTATATTTTATTTTCAATTTCTTTTTAAGCTTAAAGATCTTCCTTTTGTACTTTTGAAAGCTTTTAGAAATCGTGGACATTACTTTATACATGCATACATTATGCAAAGTAGTATAGCAAAGTAGGATTCTTTTATTTTGCAAAGTAGTATAGCAAAGTAGGAATCTTTTATTTTGCAAAGTAGTCTAGCAAAGTAGGATTCTTTTATTTTGCAAAGTAATGCAAATATTACAGGATGTATATAGAGATTGAAAAACCTGATTGTGGGCACCAAGAAGTCTATTTGAATTAAAAAAAATCTATATTTTCCATTCCTTAGAAATGGAGGTATTTTTTTCAAAACTTTAAGTTGAGTATTATATTTTGTTTTCTGTTTATATTTAGGTTTAAAGATCTTATAGAAGAAAACTATAATGCATTTCTTATTTGCTAGAAGTTTTCTACCATAAGAAGCCTTTTGTACTTGTGATAGGATTTTAAATATTGTGGACATTGTATGAGTTACAGGCAGCCTTTCTTATGCGAATAACAAATTATTAATGGAACTTTGTTTGCTACAAGCATCATTAACTATACCACAAAATCACTATCTTGAACAATGCAAGCTTGACAATATATTCTCTCCTACAATCTAGATATGCATAAATACATGTACTCATAAATATCTCCGTAGATACATACATACATATGTACACACATGCATACATACATATATAAATCTAGGGATAAAGCATAAATATATGTGTCCATAGATGATAATATATATCTAGATACTCAACCCAGCATACATTCATACATGTGCAGACATGAATTGCATACATTCATGCATACATATATCCACATACTCAAACAAGCATACAAACATGAAATGCATACATGCATAGCTATATATTAACACATACAACTAAATATGTACACATACATATACAAATACACATACAAACATGAAATGCATACATGCATAGCTATATATTAACACATACAACTAAATATATACACATACATATACAAATACACATACACATACACATACACATACACATACACATACACATACACATACACATACACATACACACATACACATGTATGCATACATACATACATGCATACATACATGCATACACATGTTGCAAGACCATGTTGCATGCAGTGTGCAAACATAGAAAAGAGATATTGCAGAGAGAGAGAGAGAGCACACTCATTTGTGTGCATGTAGAGAACACGGAGCTTGTAGAATAATTTAAATTGGCAAAATAGAAAGAAAGAGACAGGAATTTCACATATAATTTGGTGCAATTTCCTTCTACATGCCTTATCAAATCTACCTCGAAGCATGTGTAATTATAGGAAAATTCTATTAATATGAAAATACATATTTTCTCAAATAAATAAAAAAACAAAAAACTCTCGTCCATTTTTATCAAAAGTTCCACAAGTGGCAGTTCGTATATCTATGTATAGAAAAGCATGCACATGACTATATAACAAAAATGTAATAATGTATTTGTGAGTGATTACCCCTTCAAATATATGGATTCTTATTTCAAACAATATATAATTTCAAGAGACTACAAATGTTCATGCCTTTATGATCCCTTGACTTGCTCATCAAAACAAAAACCACATTAAATTCCTCTAAGTGCCAAGCATAATGCAACCAGTGTCACATGTTTGTGCATGTAACAAATCACTATTATGTGCCAAATAGAATATATAACATATAAGAGATCCACTAATTCCATAAATGATAACATGGCCCTTAGTTGGAAAGCAACTGACCTTAGTTGACATGGAGGGCCAATCACATGTCACATGCATGTCGTTAACTTTTATAAACAAAATACATGCAT